>PVJH01041436.1:0-14979 GCA_004026705.1 Nesogale talazaci | reverse complement strand
CCATACATTTGTGCCTTCTGGCCCTTCAGTTGTTGGAGGCTGGTTTCCTCTGAAATGTGTCCACCAGGTCATACTCTATTCCTGTAACAGTGCCTGGCAGAGAGCAGATGGACGGGCAATGAGTTATTTTATATGTTTTTCCAGCCAAAGTCTCTAGCTCTCAACAAATGCGCTTTCTCAGCATGGGTCTTGGAAGAAGATGGGGGAAGATAGAGTATTCTGGTGGGATGCATCTATGAGTAATTGTGCATAGGATTCCCTGCAGTGCCATCCTGCTGTCTATACAATGAGCCCTCTGAGAAGCAGAAGAGGTTTCGTTCCCAGGAAGACCTAGAGGTTGTGCATGTCCTCTGCCCCTGAGAGCCCTGTATCGTGAACCTCCTGGAGCAGCAACAGAACCAGGAGCCAGAGCCTGAAGCAGAGAGCGGGGCTTTCCCACCCGTGGATCCAGTAAAGCTGAGTGCTTTTGGGTAGGACGCCGACATGCAGAAGAGGGTGTCTAGGTCAGTGGTTCTCAACCTTGATGATGCTACAACCCTTTAAGATATTTCATCACATTGTGGTGATCTTTCTAACCATAAGATTATTTTCTATGCTACTTCGTCACTGTAATTTTGCTACTTTCATGAATCAGGTGACCCCTGTGTAAAGACTGTTTGATTCCCAAAGGGGTCGCGACCCACAGGTTGAGAGCCATGGCTCTAGCCCCTGAATTGGGGAGGTTGCACTTGCTGTCCCATGAAAGTGGAGCTGAGTGTCTTTGGGCAGGGGCTCACTGGAAGGAGCTGTCTCCTGGCAGTAGATTTGGGAGATGTTTTACTGACCCATCAAGATGGATGCCTTTACACTCAGGCCTACATCAGAGTGATATGCTCCTTTGGATATTTATTAGCAGATCTGAAACTTTGCAACATGTTCCGATACATGGTTCTCACTGGCCTTGCAATGTGTCAACTTCCTCAAGAAACCCTTTTATGTGTGAGTTCCTGTGCAGCCATTGCAATGAGCATTAGAACCCAACAAACCATGAAAGACAAGGTAGACAGTACAGGAGAAAGTCAGGGCAATGTGGTCGAGATGTACGTGAATAAGCAAGTGAATGCCACTCTTCTTCACAAAATGTATAGGAAGTACTAGTGTTTTAGGCCGAGTGGACGAGAGAAAAAAATCCAGAGTCACACAACTAGCTTGAAGAGAGCGCTTTATATCAAACAGTGATTGTATAGGAGGAAAACATCCCTGCTCAGTCCACATCAAGTCCACAAGTCTGATGTTAGCCCCTAAATCTTCAGACTCACAGAGGCACTCACAATGATGCTGAACTCAGCGCGATCACAGACCAGTGGATGAAAGTCTTGTGCATTCAATGATGGTAGGAGCCCCTCCAAGGGTTTGGCCTCCAGCGGCATGTGGTTCGTCAACAGGAATGGGAGGCAGAGAAAGAGTGTGCTGGCCTCCACAGCGGAAGATTGGAAATTTCCAGAGTCCTCATGAGAAGGACACACCCATAAGGAGATAGCAGGCCGTGGCCTGATTGACCAGAGGGATGGATTCTAACTCTCCCCTCTTCAAATCCTCAAGTTGACCCAAGATTATGTAACTACCCCACTATACACACACACACACACACACACACACACCTCTGTGTTTGCAAAACCACCATTTCAAAAGAGGACTTGGCAGGGATGGGTGTGATGAGACAAGGGGTGACACAGGGGACAGGAAGGATCTGCTTGAAGAGTCCCACAGGGACAGGTCCAGAGACGGACATGTCCAGTGAGGCTCACACCAGTTCTGTATCCCAGTAGACATCGCCTCAGCCAGTGCTCACACTTTGCAGCAACCAGACAACAGCTGTACCTGGAAGCACATTCTGGAGCCCTGTGTTGGAGAACGGGAGACAGAGAGAGGAGGTGAGCTCAGTCAGGGGCAGGAGACACAAAGCTACCGGGATGACTGGGCGGGGTCAAGATGGACAGGATAGGAACATCCATGCGGGCTGAATAACAGGATCTTCAAAGCTAATGAATGATTACATCTTGGAGATGGAAGGCAGGACAGAGTGCAGAAGGACAACGTGGAGGTGGCTGAAACACTGGTGAGGTGGAACCCAGTAGGAGCAGTGAGTTGTGGAGGAAAAGGAGCAGCTCCCCCCTGGGTCCGTGGTGAGTGGAGGAATCCTGGGGGCCTTCTTGAGGGAGGCATCAAGTGGGAAATCAGAACATGAGATGTTCTCGTCACTCACCTGAGAGACTACACAGTGGATGTATGTGCACCTTGTGTGTCTGTGCCCTCCATGTCCACTGCTGGCCTTGTCGCTCTGCTCCTGCACTGCTTGACTCTGTGTCAACAGACCAGAGAACCTCTCAGGTGGGCCAAGTGGGGCCTGGGAGCACAGGGATTGACTCTGTTTCCCCTGAAGGAACTGAGAAGTGAGGGAGAAGGTGGGCAGGACAGGGCTTCTCCAGAGACCTTACGATGAGAGCTAGGTGCTACCATTCTGAACATTTGGGCCAGGGGGACACAGGTGCCAAGGCTGACCGTGATGAACACCTGTGGAAGTCCCACCATCAGTCCCACTTCCCTCTTGGTCGTGAGCCCCTAGACCCACTAGAATCCCATCCAAGCTGGGTTCTGGGGTTTGATGGCTGCCCCTTGCCTTCTCCACACTCCCCTCCCTTCACAGGGTGGTGCTCACATGCAGCAGGTGAAGCAGACGCTTAGGAGGAGAGCCTTCACCACAGAGGCAGCAATGGTCAGCAGAACCACTTCGGCCATGGGCTCGGGAGTCCCTGTGGGAAAATGGACAGAGATTTCCCTCCTATCCCACAGCACAGTTCTCGGTTCCTCTGCTCATAATAGAATTGGGCAATTCTTCTCCCAGCCTCTTCTTCACTAGAGCATCAGGACCACATGCACTCAGCCTTCCCCCACACCCACATCCCAAAGGGATGTAAGCTAAGAGTAAGCTAAGAGTAAGTCTTAGCTCGGGCCACTGAGTCACAGTGAATCTGCTGGAGTGTTTTGTCAAGTTAAGAATGTTGAGAGTTACAGAACACGAGAAACAAAACAAAAATGACCGTAAATAGGAAATTAAATGTCTTTCTCTAGCTCTCTACCCAGCTTCTGATGATCTGTGTATCTATCAATCATCTATTTAATCAATCCATCCAATGGAGTCCTGTGGCATAGTGTTTACATGTTGGGGTGTGAGCTGCAGTGAAAACCACTAGCCCCCTCTGTGGGTGGGAAATGGGGCTTTCTGCTCCTTTTCAGAGATCAGTCTCTGACACCCACAGGGACAATTTTATTCGGTCGTTTATTGAGGGGCTCTAGATGGCAGCACAGACCCCTTTGGCCGTGTTCCCCCAAACTCTTTGGGAAACTGAGAATTTGGAAGAGTGTGAGTGTATACCGACTTTTCTAAGCTGATATTTAAGGAGACTTGGAGGGAGATTCTGGGGGAAGAAGACTTTCACGCTTGTGACTGGCAGGGTATCCCAGTCACATTCTCTGAAGCTTAGCTGCTTGAAGTTCATCTGGCTGCAGGTTTTCTGTTACCCAGAGCAATCAGAGCACCCCACCCTAAGTACAGCCCACTCCCTTCTGATAAGGGCCGTAGATTGTTCCCTTAACAAAGAGTTCTGGACGTCTTAATGTCAAGGCAGCTCAAATATAGCAATCCACCCATCCTATTACATATGTACCCTCCTGTCACCCGTGTGCCCCAACAGGTCCCCCCCGTTTTAAGTGTACTCCTCTAACAGACTCCCTTCCTTTTAAGTGTGTGTAGAATGTGGCACACCTGCCCCGAGATTAGCTTACACTATGAGAGAACATATTTGCTCTGTCTTTTGATCTTGTCACCCGAAGAGGTGAGCCCTTGTGTGCCTCCTCTGATGTTTCTTTGGACCCATTCAATATGGAAGCTTGTGGAATGAAGCTTTGTTCAGGATCCATGGCGTTCCTTTTAGGAACTCCCAGAGCTTCTCTAGATGGCAATGACAATTAAATTTTCCGCAAAATTCAGCAGATGCTATCTCAAAATCTATACAAAGCTCCAAAAGAGTTTTGTATCAGAACTGGAATGTAGGGCAAAATTAAGATTGATGGCTCAAACTCTCTCAGCTGCGGGCAGTAATGCTGGAGTCCAGTGACCAGCTCTGCTACTTGTTCTCAGTAAAGCCAAAGAACTTTGATGTCCCATGTTGCCCAGATACAGTGATCCTAGATGCTTATCCTCACGGACTAGTATGGCTGTAGGGGTGTTAAGTATGTGCAATAGGATAATGTATGTGCTTTTATCTGGTTCAATGTGACATCTCTTCCCCTGGCTTATGAGTTCTTCTACAAAATGTAAGTCATGGTAGTCATCGGGGGTGAGTTCCCTAGGACTACGTGCTATGGTTTCCCTTTGACTGTCAAAATAAATGTTTGTGGGTATCCCTAGCAAAGGTCTTAGTCAATTTATAAGTCCTAGCAGTTTTTGAAAGCCATTCCATGTGTCCATGGTCTTCTCTAATTTCCAGTTTCTGTGGTCTAATCGTCATCTCGTTTTCTATCACCCCCAGGTATGTATAAGGGCTTGTTGTCTGAATTTTATCAGGAGCAATCACTAATCCTGCCTGAGAGGTGATTTCTCTGCTGTGAATATAAGCTTGTTGTAGCATTTAATTATTAGGTGTATCCGTTGATATCACCCATGTAGTCAAAGATGTACTTCTAAGAAAAAAACTCCTAGACCGGTGCTACGACTTTACCTTTGAAAACCTGACACATTGTTGTGCTGCTCACCATGCCCTGATCTAAGATTTTTATTTGAAATATTTTAGCGGGGGCCCTACTGTTTAGCTCAGGAACTGTGAAAGTGAGTTTATCATGGTCAGCAGGATCTATGTGAAGGATCTAAGTGGAGAGTGTACGGACCATCTTGGAAGTCTATGCCTAGTATAGATCAGACTTTTGTGATCATATTAGTCAAGGGGAGGTCTGGTTGGAGGGTCCCCGTGGGCTGTATAATTGAAATAGTGGTTCTTAAATCTATGAGCATATGTCAGTTAACAGACTTTTCCTTAAATGCTCTCCAATATCTGAGAGGCTCTTAAATAACACCTTTTCTTAGCACTTCTTGTACTGAATCATACAAAGCCTGCAATATCCCTTTCATAATCAGATACTATTCCAGTCATTTGGTCATTGGACTTCTGAGAGAGTTTAATGTGGTGCAGACCTCCTAACAGCAGTCCTGTTTAAAAGATATGAATTTTCTAATCTCTCACAGCTATATTTAGGAGAAGCTTCAATAGTAGGAGGGTGTCCTTGTCGGATTTTCTGAGAACTTTCACGTTCTACTTTCCTCATCAGGTAGTGTGCATAACCACAGGCTTCGTTACAGCCGACAGCCTTTTGGGCTCTGTACACTGGATGACCTCTTCACCTTGCAATTCTTTCTCCTGGTTAACTTCTCCTGTCCCCTCCATATTGGAACCAGAAGCCGTGATCAAAATAGGGGCCATGACTCAGACCCTTGTTGAAAGCTCATAACAGTGACACCAGCCCTTGAGTCTAAACTTTTTAGTAAAGGTTCCTTTTCTTCAATTATTAATTCCACATGGGGCTAGTCCATGAACTAGAGCATTAGATTCCATGGAATCCGTTTCCTAAGTGGTGTTTGTTTTACTGATAGGAATGTAAGAAAGCAAAAGAAATGGACCTAAGTGGACTCCCTTTTCTAAAACCCAAGGGGTTTCTGCCTTGATTATAGTTCTAAATTCCTCTTCATACTCCTGATAAATCACTCCAGCAACCATGTGAGTACCTTGAGCACTCGGGTTAAATTTCCCTAATAAAATTTCTACAGCTCTTTCAGGCAGAGTCTTTCGCTGTTTGGTTTTAACAAGCTGCTTGGGACTCCCATGAACTTTTTCCTGGCTAGTTAAGTTTACAGCAACACAGAGCATGCCCTCAAAAGCTGGTTCTGGGCTGCCCCTTACCTAAGGTGTTGCCAGAATGCCCTTGGAAACTGTCTGACCTTTCTAGGTTCACTTTCTCAATTCTCCTTTTCTGTGACTTCTCTCTTCTCTTGAATGCAAAGGGTCTTTGTGACATTGTTCAGTCACCTTGCTGTTTTTAGAACTAACTTCCACTAAGCAGTTACTGAGTTTATGATCAGTCCAGACTTCTTCAGGTGTTTTTTTTTTCTTCAACGTTTGCACATCTCCTTGATGCACACTCAAAGAGATTTCAGCTTTCCTGTCTAGATTAGGGTAACTCCCACAACATTTCTCACTAGATTGAAGATCATCTCTCTCCCTCAGCTGCGGTTCCAAAACCATCTTCCCTTGAACCCACAGAGACCATGTCTCCACAGGGTAATTGTCTGTCCCCTTTCCTTTTTCAAGCTTGTACTGACTTCTTCCCAAGTCTGTAGATCTTCTCACAAATCTGTGGATCTTCCCACATTCCTTCCTCTGGGAACCAAGGATTGCACTTTTTATTGCTTGTAGAAAGTCTTACCTCTTTCATTTTCTTACTGCTCTACCCCCTATTTTCTTAAGTAAGTGGGTGAGCATAATACAATAGAGTCTAAATTTACTTTTACCCTGTCCGTTTTCCTGTTTAAATATTTGCTTAAATATTTTTAATTTGATAAACTACCAACAGGATTCTCACTTCAAAATAGCTTCCCTGAATCATTTGACTGTCTGATGAGGTTACACAACCATAGTATAGGACAATTCTCTTTGGGAAGACCTCCCTTAGTCTTGATTTCAGGCACCATTTTTATGGGACCCATCTCCAGAAAGATTGTGTCCTAGGGGTCACAGAGGTAATGGATGGGTCAATTAAAGACATCAGACAACACATGCAAGGAGTCATATCTTCAGATGCCAGGAACAAGAGGAGAGAGAGAGAGAGAGAGAGAGAGAGAGAGAGAGAGAGAGAGAGAGAGAGAGAAGGTATTCTCTCACAGACTTATATAATCTCAGGCATAAAAGCCACATCATACATAATTGTAACAGAAAGAGAATGTAGTAGGAGTTTCACATAACAGGGAGGAACATTCTTAACAGGATGGGCACGTTCTAGACTTGAGGTGGTAGATAAACCTTACTAGGCTTAAGGGTCCCTGAGTTCTTCTCCAGGGCAAATTCTATGATGCTCATCAGATGTACTTTGGATTAGATGGGCTGATCACTCTTGATGGCAGGCAATCTTCACGCAAAGCGCCTTCAAGGTGTTAACCTGCCAGCATAGAGCAGCAGCCATGTTCTTGCGAGTAGCGCCTTAAAATCGGCATTCTTGCAGGGGAACATTGTTGGTTATAACTGTAGTTAGGAGAACATCCCTGGGCTGTGGATCAACTCACAGGCCCTAAGGCCTCCCTCCATGAGAGTCTCGGCCTCGCAGACTCTTTATCACAGGAGTATAGAGAATGTGTCTGCCTGCACTCTCTTCCTGAGTCTCAGTTCCCCAGAGGAGACCCTAAGGAACAATTCTACTCCGCCAGACAGGGTGGCTGACAGCTGCTAGCAAAGACAACAGTAAAAGATGAGGGTACCAGGTGAATTTTCTGTTGAAATTTCAAATTAATGATAAAGTGAGGAATGTCACAGGTAAAGAATATATTGATAAATGTGCCAAGTGGTTTTTAGGTAATAAACTAACATTTCCTACCAAAAAAAAAAAATAAAACCAAAAACCCAAAACTCAAATGTGTAGGACTTACTTGCAAATTTCTATGGTGTGAACACTTTCATTACGGACAATTGTAAGAGCTCAACTGGAAATCATTGACTAAAGAATTGGTAAAAATTTCTCTATATACTAAGATTATACTGTAGTAGGCTAACTGAGTCTACCAAAATAATTATATGGTGCCTAGAAAAAGCACCACATAAAAAGTCAAAAAGGCTGGTAATAAAAAAAATTCAACTAGTCATAAGCTGATTTTTTTGGGTGGGCGGGCATCACTGCCCTCTGGTGGAAGTAGGAGGCCCAGTCTTGCTCCTGGAGAGCCGCTGCTAGATTTGAACCGCCAACCCAGTGGGCCGAAGTCCCGCACACTAACACTACGCCACCGGGGCTCAGCCAATAAGCCGATTTTTGAAGCCGGTAATAAAACAAACTAGCTAAGGCTCAATCTACTCACAAAATAAGGATGCAATTCTAGATAACACTGGATTCACTTGTGACATCAGCAAGGATGAAAATACTTAGAGGGGGAAACCATACGACTAGTCAGAATGCGTAGCATAATTTGTTGATTTCTGCAGAGATTTGTAAGTATAAATATACTTTTTGAATCAGACATTCACGCAAATTAGCCTGCGGACACCCACTCATGGGACTGTGTGTACAATTTATGCATCACATCAGAACACTAGAAGCACCGTAATCTTTCAGAAATGGAGAGCCAATGAAATGTTACTTTGAGCACTAAGGTGTGCCTGACCCAAGCCATGGTATTTTCTTCTATTGAATCAGATTGATGAGAGAAGAATCGATCCATTTGAATTGTGGCACTGGAGAAGACTACTGAAAGTAACTTGGACTTTGGAAAGGAAGAAGCAAAGATGTATGGTCGGAGTGCTCTTCAGAAGCAAAGACGGCAAACTTGGTCTGACATCCTTAGAACACCTTGTCAGATGAGATCAATCCATGGGGGAGACTATTAAGCTTGGTAAAGGAGAAGAAAAGCAAAAAAGAGGAACCCTCTCAAGGAGGTGGATGGACACAGTGGCTTCAACAGGGGACTCGGGCACAGGAGGAACTGTGACGATGGGGAAGGACTGTGCAGTGTTTCCTTCTGTTGTGCAAAGGGTCACTATGGACTGGAACAGACTTGCTGGGCACCTAACAACCACGACAATGACATTTTCTTTTTTTTTAGGTTTTTTTTTTAGGCATCACTGCCCTCTGGTGGTGGGAGTAGGAGGCCCAGCCTTTGCTCCTGTGGAGCTGGAATTGAACCTCCATCCCAGTGGGCTGCAGTCCCGCCCACAACCACTAGACCGCTGGGGCTCAGCCCGATATTTTCTAGAGTACATCCATACAGATCTGTGAGGGGGGTTGTGTGGGTGGGCTTCCAGACCACCGCAAGACAGCACATATCATAATAAAGTGAGTCAGATGGATTTTTTATTTTCCAGCAAAGTGTTATGTCTACACTGTGTATGCATGTGTTGTTAGTTGGTAGGTGTGGTGGAGTCCGTTTTGATGATAGACACCCCATATACGATAGAGTGCAACAAGGCCAGACTGTCCTGAACCATCCTCACAACTGTTGTGTGTGAGCTCATTGTTGCAGACACTGGGTCCATCCATCTCCATAAGGGTCACCCTTTCCATGTCTCTCTCTTTTCTCACCCCCCCTCTCTCAACCAACCAAACTCGGTTCCATTGAATGGATTCCATCTCGTTCTCATTGGGGTTGCCCCATGGGTGACAATCTGAGACTGTAGCTCTGCCAGGGCACAGAGAGCCTCCTCTTTCCCCAGAAGAATGCCTGGTGTCTTTGAACGCCTGACCTTGTAGTTAGCAGCACCCATTACCCCACCAAAGTCCTTCGCTAGCCCGATGACGTTGTAAAAAGACACAGAGTGTGCACCTGCTATTAGAAAACGGATGCCAACAGACTCAAGAAGGCAAGGTTACCTCACAGCTAAAACAACAAAAAATTGTAGTATCTCTAAAGCAAAGCAATGAAGCAACACAGACACACACACACATACACACTCACACACTGACACCTGTCCTCCAAAACTCATGCAACTCATCATTGTGAAGACTATGATGTAGTGAAACAAGTCAGTCTTGAACTACATCCTGGTCTCCTGAATATAAAAGTGGTCAATGGACTTGTGAAGGAACCAAAATTGACTAGTTAGTGAGTCTGGGAGGGAGGTGGGGAAAGGGAAGTCTTAGCTCAAAGATCACCAGACCTCTATAGTTGTGGTCAGAGACATTTGGGAACTGAAATCGGTGACACACCAGGAACAAAACCAATGTCTCAGAATTGTGCGCTCAAAAGGCATAATTGGCCACTGGGGGTCTCCTTCTGTAGATGTTCAAGAGAAACCCAGAACAAACCCAACAGAAAAGTGACATTGGACCCAGATCTTGTGAGACTTGAGTTGGGATGGGGACACTGGCATGAGACTGGTGACAGCTGCATCTCTTGGATTTCGCAAGGAGTTCCTGAAGGTCATGGTGCCCACATGCTGCATCTCTTGGATTTCGCAAGGAGTTCCTGAAGGTCATGGGTGAGGAGAAGCCCTTTGTGGCCCCACTCATGAGTGGAGGACTTGTGCCCTTTGATGTCCCCACACCTGGCTGCAAATCTCATGTACTATGGATAGGAAACCTCAGACTTACTGAGAGCAGAGAGCTCAGGACCACCACAGCATAAACCCAAAGAGGAGTAACCGCACTGGCACCTTGTCATCTTCTTTGCAACATACAAGTGGTCAGGGTCTGTGGTGTATCTTGACAGGCAGAATCACAGTTCCCCTTTCAATACCAGGAAGGTGCGTGTTGACTTCTTTTACCCAGAAATTTGAGAAATAGGAAGGAGGTGGAGTTAAGTGTCCTGTTATTCACCATCCTTCTTGTATTATCCAGCACCCAATATTCCAGGTTCTGCCCCACTCTCGTCCAAACCTACACTCCCCATGACCCAGGCATTACAGCCTAACACTCACTGGACACATTAAGCTGGATGGTGCTTTCCGTGGTCACTCCTGCTCCAGGGAAGGCCACTCTACAGGTGAGGTTCATGCCATGGTGTGCTGGCTCCAGGGTCAAGGTGAGGATGGAAGAGTAGGGAGGTATGGGGTGTACGGACATGAGACCAACCCCAATCCAAGAGAAGAGTGGAGGTGTTCCTCTCCTGCAGGCCCATGGCACCATACAAGTTATGTTCCTGGGGTGGCCAGCTTCTAGGGCCCCCTGAATGTGAATGTCGGGGGTCTCTGTCAGGGCTGAAGAGAGAGAAAGAAAATGAAGCCCTACAAGTGGTTACTGCCTCCTGTTTCCTCAAAGACACTTCTACCTCAGGCAGGTGGGTTCCTCCCCAGTGAACAGCAGCATTCCACTTTCAGCTGAGGAGCACTCCCAGCATAAGGAGTGGGGATGCACCCCACTTGTCCATGGGGACCAACGTTCCACTTTAATGTTCTACTTGCCCCCAATTCTTACCTGTCACATTCACATAGAGCTGGTTAGATAGATAGCTGTACTTCACAATTGTTCCTCTGACGATCCTAAAGAAGTAGGATCCCTTGTCTGTCATCCTGGCATCTGTGATGTCCAGAGAGCAGCTGTTCTGCCGAGGGTCCCCTGTGAGGTGGAATCTGTCCCTGGTATCCTTCTGCACTTTTCTCTCACGGTCATTTGTGGCCACAGGAGCAGCATCTGGGTAGACATTGGATCCTTTCCGGAACCAGTATCCCTGAGCTGGGGTATCATGCGTCCAATTCAGTGGGGGATAATAGACACTACAGGGCACAGAGACACACAGTCCTTGCTGCACTGTCACAGACTCAGCGATCTCTATCTTGAATGTGGGCACCAGAGCCAGGGACCCTGTAGGGAACAAAGATGAGTGTCAGCTCCAGCCTCAGCACCACCACCCATCCCCACCATCACTCACCTGCCCACAGCAGGGGCAACAGCAGCAGCAGTAGGAGCATCTTTAAATGAAGAGGCATGGGACCCTGGTGTCACAGTTCTGAGAGGAAGGCCAACAGGAAATTTGAAAGTGATGGACCACAGAAAAGGAACTTCACCCCGTGTGCTATCAGAGTCTCAAAGGAAAAGGCTCCTCCCCTCTAGATGGAGTCCTGATAGCAGGGGGGATCCCACCCTCAGCTCCTAACTTTCTGTCTGTGAACTTGCCCTCACACACCACAGCCCATACCAGGAAGGCAGGTGCTGCCTGGTCAGGTCCCATGGGCCACAGCTTCTCCACGTTCAGGCGGGCAAGTCCTGATGAGGGAGAACTCCACATAGGGAGAGGGAGACATGACCCTGGAGTAGGGGAGGTGAATTTGCTTAATGAATGCATCCACCAACTGAGCCATGCATAGACATCTTTTCCAGGAGGAGAGCAGGCCAGACTGGATTAGGAGCTCCTTAACCGAGGATAAGCATCTGGGGTGACATGAAAGGCTATGTCCTCAGCTGTAAGCCAAAAGAATGGCAATTGGGATTGACCTGGGTCACTGGGAGAATGGACGTGTGGTCTACTTGGGACAAATCTGTCATTGAAAACACAAGTAGGGACTGACACATCTGAGTGGCCGTGAGTTGTAAGGGACCTGGCTTGCTTATATGTCTTGAACCAAGAGGGAGGCACACAAGTCGCCAGGCCATTCCAACTGCTGTTCGGGCCACAGTAGGTGGGAGAAGTCTGGTGGCTCTGTCCATATGGAAAATGAGCAAGCGGGTATGTGGCTGATAGGTACCATGGAGTCTGTTCTGACCCACCAGGACCCCGTGCACCACAGAAGGGAACATCACCGGATCCGCAGCCAACCTCACCATCGTTCCTATGCTTGACCCCATTGGTACAGACTGAGCAAGCAAGTCTCGGACCCATGATGGTGCTCTTTTGGTTTCCCTGTTTTGTCTGACAGGACTGGAACCCCACAGCTGATGCTATGAACACAGAGTCAATCCCTGAACAAAGGGTCTCCTAGCTGTTTTCTTGCATCATTTTTCTCTCACTACATACCACCATTCAACATCTTCCACACAAACAGTTAGTTCGCTGAAAACAAGATATTTTTGAGATCATGTTTATGGGGATCTAACACCCAGGGAAACATGGCAAGGACTATATTCCCAAATTTATACAGATGAGGAAACCTAACACCTGCATTGGGAGAAAGTATAAGGGAGGTTGGGTGACACAGTGGGAAGAAAGCACAAAAGAATCATGTCTGCCCCGATTGGGAGATGCAATCAACCGTGTGCTCACTTTGAGGGACCATCGTTGAGAAAGGCATTTGTGGGAACACTATTTAAAGCATGATAATATAGTTGGACTTTGCCTCTAACTTACCAAAGTGGAGGATTTCCTACTGTGAAACACCAGCTTTCCAGATTCCCGCTTAGTTTGGAGATGTAGTTCTCATCATATTTCCCTCCGTGTTTGTTTCCAACAGCTATGATCTGAAAAATCGCTTGTCTTCAAAGAACTGTTATCCTAGAAGATGATAGATGGCCACATTTAATTAGAGAAAATGATGCAAGAAAATAACTAGAAGACTGTTTGGCCAGGGATTGACTCTGTGTTTATAACATCAGCTGTGGGAGTCCCAGTCCTGTGAGGCCAACTAAGGAGACGAAAAAAAGCACTATCATTGGACCAAGACCTACTTGCTCAGTGGCTGTAACAATGGGATCAAGCATAAGAACAAGGGTGATGATGGCCAGGACATGGTGACGTTCCCTTCCATTGTGGATAGAATCCTTGTGAGTCAGAACGGACTCAAAGAACCTAACAACAACGTACCCAAGAGTTCGGTTTTCATGTGGACAGAACAATCTGGCTCCCAACAACCTGTGCTGCTGCCTATTGTGGCTCTAACGGGATTTGGACTGACCTGATGACCTGTGTGCCTCCACCGTGGTTCAAAACATGTCAGCAAGCCAAATCCCCTGCAACTCAGATGTGTCAGTCTCTACCTGTGCCTTCAGTGGATGATTTATTGAGCGGACACCACAAGTCCATTCTCCCCAGACACCCTGGTGGGTTCTAATTACAACCCTTTTTGTTTATAATCCAGGGTGTTCATGCTCCCCAGGACTCTCATTCTTGGTGAAGGTGCTGCCTAATCAAAAGTTCCCATGCTCTCTTTTTTATTTCATTTCCCAATCAAAGATGATCATCGTGTGGTTGAACCCAACAACCATGCCAAAAAGTTCTTGAACAAATTCTATTTTTTTCATTTTTCATGAATCATTTTATTGGAGGCTCTTTTTAAAAAAATCATTTTATTGGGAGCTCTTACATCTATTATAACATTCAATACATCATCTGTATCAAGCACATTTGCACACATGTTGCTACATTCATTTCCAAACATTTTCCACTTGAGTCCTTGGTATAAGCTCCTCTTTCCCCTTCCTCCTCTTTTTTTAAAATGAATCATTTTATTGGATACTCATCTACCTCCCTTCACAATCCATACATACATCAATTGTATGCAGGCCTCATTTGCACACTTGTTGCCATCAACACTCTCAAACCATCCTCCGTCCACTGAGGCCCCTAGTTCCAGCTCCCTATATTTCCCTTTCTCCTTCTGCCCCATGAACCTTTAGTAATTTACAAATTGCTATTGATTTTTCATATCGTACACTGTACAATGTATCCCTTCACTCACTTCCCTGTTGGCCATGCCTCAGAGAGGAAGTTATATGTAGATCCCTGAAATTAGTTCCCCCTTTCTACTTCACCATTCTTCGATCCTCCCAGTATCACCACCCCCATCACTAGTCCTGGGGGAACATCTACCCTAAACTTCCCTTGTTTAAAAAAAAAAATCCCCATGTTTTCGACTCCAGTGTACATCCCCTGTACTAGCCCGGTTTGTCTGGTAGAAACGGGAGCATGATAGTGGGTGGGAGGAAGCATTTGAGAACTAGAGGAAAGATGCATATTTCGTTGTTACTATAATTATTGAAGGTTCTTAGAGTTCCCTCATAATAATCATCCTCACATCCACTGCTTCAATTTGTACATTGGTTGCCACCAATATTTCCAAAACATTTCCTTTCTACTTGAGCCTTGGGTATCAGCTCCTCTTTATCCAATCCCTCCCTCCCTCTCCCTCTCTTGTGAATATTTGATCATTTAAAAATTACTTTTATTTTCACATTTTCTGCTGTCTGCCTTCATCCATGTTACTGTTGTCCGTCCCCTGAAGGGGGTGGGGTTGAATTCCACTATTTCTAAATATTCTTGTTTCC
>PVJH01041435.1:0-14967 GCA_004026705.1 Nesogale talazaci | reverse complement strand
CTGGAAGAATGAGCAGTGATATTGTCAGGTTGGAAAATTACCCCCATGCAATTTTCCTAGCTTTATTATTTCTCACCAAAGATATTTTCAAGTTTCTGAAGACTTCTTAATACATTATTATCCCAAGTTCTTAAAAAAATCTATTAAGATTACCCCTTTGGGAACTCAAGAAGCAGTCACCATAATCTTTAGAGCTGACTGCTCTTACATGAATTTAACTGGACCAGTAGATTCCACAGAAACAACTATTTTGATTGGACTGTTTGGTTACAATCCTGATGAAACTAAAACAAGGGAGATGATAGCAGATGGGCATTGGACCTCCATCAGATACTTCCTCAGTGCAAAAACATTTTGTTCTATTAAATTGGCATTCCATGATGCACAGCTCTCTGACACGATCACAGAAAACAAATGTGTGCATAAGCAAATGTGGTGAAGAAAGCTGATGGTGTCCAGCTATCAAAATATGTAGCATCTGGGGTCGTAAAGCCTTGAAAGTAAACAATCAGCCATCTAGCTCAGCAGCAACAAAGCCCACATGGAAGAAGTGTATCAGCCTATAGAACCAAGAGATAAAAAAAATGAATCAATTATCAGGTTTCAAGAACTAATAATCATAACATTATATGCTCACTTTCCAGGTATGATCGCTGACAACAAATATGTGCTTAAGCAAATGTGGTGAAGGAAGCTGATGGTGCCTGGCTATCAAAAGATGTGTATCTGTAGTTTTAAAGACTTGAAGGTGAATAGGTGGCCATCTAGCTAAGAAAAAAGCCCACATGGAAGAAGCACAATAGCTTGTATAACCACGAAGTGTCAAAGGGATCTGGTATCAAGTATCAAAGACCTAAAAAATATATCATTATAAATGAGGGGGAGTTCAGATTGGGGAGCCAAACCCCATCAATAAGTGAAGAGACATCCTCTTACAGAGGGGTTGTAGCGAGGAGATGAGCCAGTCTAGGTGCAGTGTAGTAGCAATGAAATGTTCTCAAGTGCTTCCTCCCACTGACTATCATTATCCCAATTCTGCCAGACAGATTCGGCTAGAACAGAGGATGCACATTGGAGTTGAAAATGTGGAAATTTAGGATAGATAACCTCTGGAGACTAGTGGGGAGTAGTGACACTGGGAGGGTGGAGGGATGGTGGAGTAGAAAGGGGGAACACATTTTTTGGATCTACATGTGACCTCCTCTTTGGGGTGCAGACAACAGGGAAGGGGGGTGAGTGAAGTGACACATTTGAAAATGTAAGATATGAAAAGGTAATAACAATTTGTAAATTATTGGAAGTTCATGGCGGAGGAGAAGGGGGAAGGGAAAATATGGGGAGTTGGAATTAAAAACATAAAGAACTTAGAGGAAAGAGGGGAAGAGGAGCTTATGCTGGAGGGGTTCAAGTAGATAATATAGATGAATGTGTACAAATATGTTTGATATGAACTATGTATTAAATGTTGTAAGAGCACCCAATAAAATCTATATTTAAAAAAAAGAAACTAAAACAAGTGAGTTACTGGGAGAACATGTGTGCAGCATCCACTGATCCTTGAGACATATTTAAACATGCTTTGTTTGCAGTAAATCCAAGCATGTATGAGTTGGTACTCTGAATAGTAATATATATATATACTTTTTTCCCCACACACATTTTCTATTGTAAGAGTACATTTTGATCTCTGTAAGATTACAGTTTGATGGGTGACAAAAGTATTCATTGCATGAAAATCTGCTAGTTTAAAGAACTAAGCATTCCACCAATCTTTTACATCAGATTGAAGTTAATGAATGTCTTATTACATAAATCATAACCAGAGACCTATTTTGGATTTATTGGCAAAGATTGAGAAAGCCAAGTCAAAAGAGTGCCTTTCTAGGGGATCACCGTGGCAAGTTTGAGTCAAGGCAGACATCAGCTTAGAAGATCTTAGTGACTGTTTTTTGAGGGGGTGGGAATCCCAAAGATGTACTCTTGATAAATTTTCTCAAGGGAAACTGGAGCAGCATGGGAGCTTATAATGACATTTTAAGAAAATTGAAATCAGCAGCATTGAGGAATAGGCAAGTAAATTTACACTAAAGAATTATTTTATTTTTTTAATTTCCCAATCATGGCAATGTATTTGTGCTTTCTTTGAGAGTAACAAGGACTGTCCACAGAGAATCTCTTTGAAAAACCTTATCCCTTAAATAATAACTTGAGTCTTGCCTTTTCAGACACATTTTTGTCTCCAGAAACCAAAGAACAATTGAAAAGACCACAGTATTTGAGGCCTCTAAAGATGTTCAAATTGCCATTTTAATGCATTATAAATTGAAGAGTGCATAATTAATTTTTAATTGATGAATTTGGGAGATTTTTTTCACTTTTATGGAGTATACCTGTCAGTAAGGTTTTAAAAGCTCACATTGAAAAATATATTTTCAGAGACTGTATTAGTTCAGTTACATTTGAACAGTATGCAATTTTTAAAACTCATGAGGTAAATAACTTACATAAAATAAGATTTTTTTGTTTCTTATGATTTGGTGAAATATGATTTGGTGCAAGCATATGATTTGGTGCAATATGATAAGCTGATATTTTTTGAGAAATGCCTGCAGCTGAGTTTTGCTAATTATCTCATTTGATCTTCTCAAAAGTCCCTAAGACAGGGTTTCAGGATCCCTAAGCTGGATAACATTAGAATGCAAATCACAGAGTCAGCAGTTTGAACTCACCAACTGCTTCCATAGAGAAAATGAAGCTTCCGGAACTCTTTAAGGAGGCTTGCAAACCAGAGAGGGGAATTCTGTCACTATGAGTTGGAAACAGCATGATAGAAGTGGGTTTGTATGTGTGTGTGCTTGCCTTTAAGTTAGAGATAAGGAACCCTGGTTGCCCAATGGCTAGATGTTTAACTTCTAACTGATGGGTCAGTTGGCTTGAAGCCATTACTTGGCTCTGCAGAGATAAGATCTGACCATCTCATACAGCAAAGACTATAACCTCGGAAACCTGATGGGGCAGTAATGCTCTGTCTTAGCAGTTTGCTGTGACTTGACTTGGACTTGAATTGGATTTGATTGTGTATAGCAACCTAAGACTGAAAATGAAGCAATTGCACCTCAAGAGGCAAATAACAGCTAACAATGGGCCTGGGAGCTGAAATCTCACTTACCTTTCACATTAGCACAGTATTTTTGTGGAATTAACTGCTTTAAAAGAATGCTAACGTTGTCTCACTCCACCCCCAAACTTTAAATCTCATGGCCATTATGTCAGTGTTGATTCATAGTGACTCCATAGGTATAGAATAGTTGGTCTAGAATAGGTATAGAATAGGTTGGTCCATAGGTATAGAATGAGTTGGTCTGCCAACTTCAAAGTCATCAGTTCAAAAAGACCAACCAAAAACTCGTAAGATTGTCTATTCCTGTAAAGAGTTCCAGTTTTTGAAACTCCCAGGCGCAGCTCTACCCTGGCCTATAACTTATAGTGGCTGAGCTGAGCAATTGATGAGTCATTTCCTGGACTCAAAGGTGGAAAGTGAGGGAAGCATGATATAGTAAGTGGTTTTTCAGAACAGCCTGGAATAATATATAGAAATTACTCTGATAAGTGAGAAAGGAGAGAGCATCCTCAAAGACAAGATAAATAGAAGTCATTATTTAAAGAATGAATCAAAATCTATCTTCTGTCATGTTTAAAAACTTTAAAGATACTTGTTGGAATCAATTTATTTGCTTATTTTCTTTGCTCTGTGTTGCAGACTTATTACTAACCTGTCTAAGACTATTCTATCTTTTCTTTTTTGTAAGAAAACATTTGCTGCTGAGTTGATTCTAACATATGGTGACCCTATGCACTTAGAATAAAACTGTGCTCCACATGGATAAATTAAAAAAAAAAGGATCTAAAATTATTTCTTTCTGAGGTGTCTCTCAGTGGACTGAAATAGCCAATCTTGGGGTTAATAGCCAAGCATGTTAATTTTTTTGCACCCCGTGTGGGGAACCAACCTCCACAACTCAAATAGGTCCTCGAGGCACTTGTGTCATTAAAGGGTATATTAAAGAAACATCAGACAAGGCATGCAAAAGCTCACCTTTTCCATGATAACTGGAACCAGAGAGAGTAATGCATTCTCGTAGCCTTATAAAATTGTTGGCTAGCAAGCCACATCATACACACACATAACAGGAAGGTGTGGGACTAAAGGCATAAATGTTATAGGAAGGAGATAAGGTAGAGGTATACATGTGACAAGAAGTTACAATATTAACGAGATGAGAAGTTTCTAAAGTTCAGATGGCAGTTAAGATGGCCAAGATACCTTGACCATCCCTCAGCTGACTTGACGTTAGGTGTCCCTGAGCTCTTCTCCAGGAGGAAAGAAAATCTGCGATCCATATCAGAAGGCAGGGGGCTAACCTTGGGGTTGGTGGTCTGATTGCTTTTGATGGCAGATAACCTTCAGGCAGAAAGTCTTCAAGAAGTTAACCTTGAAGGGTGCAATAGCAACTATATGCGTGTAAGCAGTACCTTAAAAATGACTTTATTATGGGGTGGACATTGTGGGGAACAAATTTTGCTTAGAAGAATGGGGATAGGATGCATGTCCAATGCACAAACTTTGAAATATTCACCCACCACAATCTGCTGCCCAGACCCCTTATGTGTGAGCACAGAGAATTTGTCAGCATACCCTTTCTTCCTGGCTTCCAGTTTCATATGCCTAGAGGCAGAAGTGGACCATCTTAAGGTTATCTTTCCCAGCCTTCCTTGTGAATGAGATATAGAAACTGAAATTGTCAGGGAGACTTCTGGGACCTCGGCAAAAATTATGGCTAGCCAGCAGACAGGTCCCCCCTTTACCCTTTACTCCTATGTTTTCATTGTGGTTTAAAGTCAAATGTGTTATGTTCCTAGTTTGACTAGCTATTTTGGATCATGAGTCAGCTTTGGGAATAGGGACCACATATGAGTGATGGCAATACTGGAATACAGAGGATTTAGGACCATTGGTGACATTGGAAAGTCATCACACCAACCCTGAATATATTTGAGGTAAAGAGAGATTTTTATCTTGCTTAAGACATGGTTATTTCTCTTCTAATGACAATCCAAAACAATTCCTCATTGATACTTTCCACATTCAGCAACCACTTCAAGAATTGTTTTTTAGGTAGCAGGAAACACTCCGCAAATATTTATGTTTGGATATTACTTGTTGGAAAATACGCAGACATATTGTGAGAATTTTCCAGTTGAGTCCTATTTCAAAAATAGTTTTATTCCAATAATAAAATCCCACAGAAATCCCAGAAGCTTTTCAGGAAAAGAAAAAAAAATTGCTATTGCTGCTGATACTGCTATCGTCTAGTGAAGACTAAAAGGCCAGATTGATGACCTTTCAAGAGGAACAAATGCTATTAAATAATGGACTTTTGTCCTACCTTCTGCAAGAGTCAAGAGCAAAGGGATGAAAAAGGAAGCCTATTCTTCTATTAATAGCTCCACCATCAGTCTTATGCTGACAAAGCAGAAAGAAGCTGTAAAATTAGCAATTTTGCCTACAAATTAGACCCTTGCAAAACCATAAAAAGAGAAAAAGAATTAAGAAGGATCCTTTTAATGGAGTCAAGGATGGCAAACCCAAGAGTGATAGAGCATAAATGCCCAGAAAACTGATACTTATTTTAAGCAAGATATTACCCAGGTTTTAAATGGCTGTCTATTGCTGTATATGCGGACAGTGTTAATTTATAGCCCTTGCACCACTGAATTTCTTAATGGCACTTTGGAGCAAATCTATCAGAACTTGAAGAGCACAAAGTTTAGGTTGATGCTAATAAATACTATATCATTTAGTTTCTGTCCGAGACATTCCTATTCCATCTCTAAAAGGAAATGCTGTAAGGTGAAGCAGGTGAAACTTTGAGAGACAGAGAGCTACTAGATTTGAACTCTGGCTCTCTGTCATCATCAACTTTGAGAGCATTTATTTTTTTATTGTCTTTAATTTCTAGGACTCAATTTTATCTTCCCCACAACTAAGGGTGGTTATACTAGGTACAGTATCACAGTATCACATTAAGATTATGGGCCCTAGTAGGTTCCTAGCAAATTTTGATTCCTTTTTGTTCTAGCTTCCTCATTGGAGAGTCAAAAACAAGACGATTACTTTAGAACAGATGCAAATCAGTTCTATTTTCAGTAAGGGATGTACACAGAAGGAGAAATTTGAAAATGGCTTATTGGTGATTATAATAGTTCACATTTCTTATAACTTAATGATTCTTCATTTCTGAGAGGAAGTGAAGAGTTTTTACCTAAGTTGGAATAGCTTAAAAAGGCTCTCTCAGCCAACCTGCTGCTTAACTCAAGTGGGTATTTTTTACCTGGAGCACATGCTTTTACTGCCAGACTTGAAAAAAGTCAGGATACACACAAAACAATTAAATACAGAATATATATAAAGGGCAGACATTATTTACTGATGAAAGAATCACTGGTTACAGCATGTTCAAAAAACCTTCCGATTGGTGGCTGTGGCTTGCATGATAGGCACATTTTAAGGAAATTCAGTCATGAGAATAGCACACTATCAGTCAACCCAATGTAGTAGAATAATTCCCAACTCATTACGTGCCAAGTTCTTCATAACTCAGATTATAGAATCTTGCAAGTTATCTAAATTCCTCAATATCACTACAGAAAAGTCTTTTTACTATTACCTGAGCACTTCCATCAGCATAGAAGAACAATCTTCTCAGAGTGGTTTATCTTCTTTTAGTTCAATACATGTGCATTGAGAAACTCTGATGCACCCGGCAATGATTCTTGCAGAGAATATGAAGTTAATTAAGTTCTGGTCACTGATTGGGGGATTTCCTAGTCCTGGATTACAGAAATTTAGACGTCAGATAAATTTGGCTTTGAAACTCACTGAAATCCACTTCAGTCAAGTGACTTTAGTGATGTTCCTTACACCTTATTTCCCTCTTCTGAAAAAATAGGAATAAGACTTTATTACATTCAAGAAGTGAATTGTGGTAGAAGGAAATTGCACAATGTTGGAATTCCAAATATTGTGCAATTTCCACCCAGTAACTGGTGGTAGGTAGCATGGGAATAAGGTATAGCGCAGCAGTTCTCAACCTATGAGTCGCAACCCCTTTGGGGTCCAATGACCCTTTTACAGGGCCTGCCTGATTCATAAGAATTCATAAGAATTCAAAATTACAGTTATGAAGTAACAACAGAAATAATTTTATGACTGGGTCGTCACCACACATTAGGAACTGTATTATATGGTTGCAGCATTAGGAAGATATAGAAGATTCTAACTTGGGAACTGGTTAATTTTTCCATTCTTCTGCATATAAGATAGCCATCGCAGGAACAAGAAGCAAGACATAAGAACCATTACGAGAGTGCTTGTGAGCTTACCTGTCTGACATATAGAGGTAAGAGAGGTATCAAAGGTCAAATTACGGAGAGCATTAGGCAGAACCGAGAAGCACCATCAAGACCATGAAGCAAAGGGACAGACTTTCTGACCCTTGGAAAAAGGCGAAGGCCAAAGGACCTCATGACTGAGAGACTGAGAACCAGAAAGAGACCTGGCTGCTGCCTAAAAAGAGGTGCTGCTGTTGACAAAAAAACAAAAAAACAACTGTATCCTTAATATCTTTGATCCTAACTTATGATAACCTGGAAATTTCCCTCATATACCCCCACAAGCATGAGTATTGTTTGTATGTGCTAGGTGGTCTTTGCAATGGATTATTGAATGTAGAAGAGAAGTTGAGTGTCATGGGAAGAATTATGACAGAATAGGATTAAAGAAAACTGGAGGTGTCCAATTGTTTGAAAATGGACCTTGGGTCTCCACCCTGCTCTCTCCCTCATTTGTAATGATGTGATTCTTGTTCAACAATTGGACACCCCCTTATAGGGTTGCTAAAGAGAGGAAACGAATCAGTCAAGGTACAGTGAGGTATTGATGAAGCATCTGACATTCCTCTACTTCCTGAAGGCTTCCTCCCCCCAGCTATCATGGTCCCAATTCTACGTTGCAAATTCAGCTGAACTGGAAGAGGTACTCTGGTAGAGATGGGAACTGGAAATATGGGGAACCCAGAACAGATGAACCTCTCAGAGCCAGTGGTGCAAGTGGAGTTACCAGATGGGGGGAGGGAAGGTAGAGTAGTGATGGGGAGCCAATCACAAGGGCCTACACATACCCTCATATCTGGAGGGCAGACATTGGACGAGTGGGCGAAGGGAGATGTCGGGCAGTGTAAGATATAACAAAACAACAATAATTTGTAAAGTATTCAAGATTGGTGGGGGAGAGAGGGAGTAAGGACAGACATGAAAGGATGAGAGACTGATATTAAGGGCTCAAGTGGAAAAGCCGATATTTGGGGAATGATGATGACAGCAGGCATGTGAAGGTGATTGGTACAGTATATGTATCTATGTATCATGAAAAGTAATGTATGAGCCCCCAGTAAAATGATTAAAAAAAAGAATGGAGGGAGGAAGTATGTCTGATCTCTGCCTGGGAACTCTCAGCGTTGGCCTGGTTTCCTTTGAGATTCTTTCACTCTTCTGTGGCCAGAGGAATTTAGATGTGACCCTCCCTCACATCATCTCCTCATCAATAAAAGATTTTGCAGCATGAAGATTATGATAGACACAGAAAATGTGCTATTTTGTCCTGTCTTAATACCAGGACTCTGTTGTCTAATCAGTTTATCTTTTCAGTATTTCAGCAACAATTTATTAAGCAACCAAACATCAAGACAGTATCTTTAATATAATAGAGAAAAAGCAGACAATACATTGCTGTTTAACTGTTTAACTTGTCCTTGGATTTTAATTAAGTATTTATTTAGCAAAAATGACAAAGAACTTAAAGAGGAATGTTCTATAGCCCACAGCAGGCTACAGGACAGTGATGAAGGAGAAAGGAATTCACACTTACTGAGTGTACCATGCAATAGACACTGTGTTGGATGACTCATAGCATCTCACTGAACCTAAAGCATCCTGGGGAACTACTGGTTTAATTATACACACTTCAGGTTAGAGAGGTAATCTGCCGAGTAACACTCACCTCATAATTAGCGGCTACTCTTCCCCTTCTGCCATCCTGATAACTCTTTGTACCGTTGGTCAGGCATGCAAAATGAACAGATTAAAAAGAAGATACTAGAATGAATGAGGGAGTCAGTGGAACAATTATCCTTGGCTAAAACTCTGGACTTTAGATTCACTGGAAAGCAATTTATCTGGGGGCAAATTTCGAGGCCTTTTTTTTTTCTATTCAGCCTTTTTCTTTCATAGGCAAAAGCACTTCAAGTGTTGGGTTAATTTATGTTCTGTGAGTGTGGAGACTTAAATTAGAACATTTGCACCATGGTCCCTGAATCAACTGCACAAGGGATTCCTTCAATGTTTGGTCACATTTGGAATCTTATTCCAATATTTTGTCTCCCTTAATATTGTGACCTAGGAAATAAAAACTAATGCTCTACCTAAAAGTGATTTATTCAGTTTTACAACCTTCTTCGTTGACTTCCAAAATCTTAAGCCCTGGATCAATTCCCAAGAAATCATAAACACTAGTGCCAGGTAGAAGAGTTTTCCATATGTTTTGACCTTTCAGAGGAATCTTAGTAGATTACCAGCTTGGAAGACAATAATGGCTGTGATTTTGACCTCTGTTTCCATGGCCTTTCACTTAGTTTTCTGCTCTTGTGGATCTTATATTCTCTTGTACAATATTAGGAATCCTAAATGCCCTTCAGACCAATATATTTGTTCTTCACAGTAACCTGTTTTCAAAGCTACTATAGGCTTTTTATTTTAAATGTAGTTAAGATTTGTGTGCAAATTACATATGACTCATTAGTCCATATCAATTTGGTTGTAATTTGAAGTCTATTCAATATAAAAAAGAATAACTTTTTCCCTGTAATGAGGTTCTGTCTTGAGAATCTAATGAGCAGAAACCCTCCAGAAGCGTAGCACTAAAGTGGTGGTAATTTCATCTCCCGTTCAGAGAAGAATAAGCAGTGTATCTGGCAGCATTTAGAAACATTTTTGTCTGTCACAATTGATGCCTGGATTACTCCCGACATCCATGGAAAAGAAGCCAGGTGTATATCTAAATGACCAACAATCACAAATGCTTATGTGACCCAAAGTACAAGTCGTCCTGAGACTGAGCAACTCGGAGCTAGAGAAATCGCTTTTCTCTGATGACCCTTGGACATTAAAATGGAAACTGTTTGACCTGGGTTTTTGACACAAATCAACTCCTAATGAATTTTCTTAACATGGTTAAACAATTGAATGACTCTAGATACCAGTTTTCTTTGTATATAAAATAAAGGAAGTGAGTGGCCTTTAAGAAAAAGATCATAAAGCCAGAGGAAAAAGAAGGAACAATGTTTGCCATGCTAAATACTAAATGAAGTATCATGATAGGGAATATTATGAAACAGATTAAGTTCTGTTTTGATAAATGATTTTTTGTCCATTTGGTGTAAAAGACTTTCTCAAAAAGTCCTGAGAAAGGAAATGCCCTTGTGATAGTGCTATGCAAAATAGGAATGGGGGAATTGTTTTTAGACACAGAGGTATTTGCCCCCTGAGCAGCTTCTGTTCATACGTTTTTACTAGATGTATTCATCACAGGATCTAAAACGTCAGGTAGTGTGTTTATGATTACATTATACTCTCCATATAAACCAGATTGGGTTCTTAGTCAATTCTGACTCCCCAGTGTCTTTATTCATGTGAAGTATTAAAAAAACTGTGAGTTCAACTTATTTACTTGTGTGCTAAGAAAATATAAATAAAATGCAAATGCAGCTAACAAAAACATTATAGTTAGTAAGATTTTTAAAATTCCACCCAATATTAATGGTGGTGATTTTTGGAAAAGTGTTATATTTCTGCAGTTTCTAAATTACATGTAAAGGATATGATCTAATTTTCCAGAGGATGTTTTATATATGATGATCAATAAAAGCAAGTTGTAAAGTCACTCCTCTACAATGCTTCTTTCATTATACTGTGATTTGCTGCTTCTTAGTCTAGTTATCCCTCAACTCTATAACTTCAAAAGGGAGAGACTGTAAGTCTTGTCATTTTTAGGTGCAACTGGGTCAGTTGCAACTCATGGCACCCCTGTGTACAGCCGAAGAAACAGCCTCTGTTTCTGTGGCATCTTCACAATTGTTGTAACCACTGCATCAATACATCTTATTGAGAGCCTTCCTCTTTTGCCTGACCTCCTACTTTATAAGGCATCATGTCCTTCTCCTGGGATTGATCCCACCCGAGAAGATATCCAAAGTACATGAGATGATATATCACCATCCTAGTTCTAAGGGGAATTCTGGTTGTAATACCTCCAAGACAGATTAATTTGTTTTTCTGGAACTTCATGTTGTTGACATTGGACAGGAGAACAAAAGCAGAGACACATAGACTAGATGCAGAAGTAAGAATGGTTTGCTTGTATAACTGAGTGAGACTAGAGATCAGAGAAACATCTAAAATCAGGACTTCCCCCTTTTGACAAAATTTTAAAACAGATATTGCCTCAAAGACAAAGAGCTGGACCTGTCTTATAGACTGCCTTCCACAGGATTTTGCACTGACATTATCTAATGGAAGCAGTGCATGTTGTACTGAAGTTTCTGGAATATATCAAGCTCCAAGAAAGAACTTTAAAGCTCAGAACACACATCCTCAGGGCAAAAACTAATTCTCTTGTCAGCATTAATCATGGCCCTCCATCCTAGGAGCCTCTAATACAATTCCCCAATGTTGCCTCTATGTCTCACTAGAGTAAAATCTAAGGACCTAATTCTGGTAACAATACTCTCCATATTCTTCACCAATTCCATAGTTCAAATAAATCAATCCTTCCCTCTGTTTCCTCATTCATAGCCAAACTTCCACGTGTACATGAAATAATTCTCTTAGGAATATCTTAGAAATACCTTTTCATCATTTGCACCTTGGTGGCATAGTGGTTATACATTGAGTAGCTAATTTAAATGTCAGCAATAGCAAACCACTGGTCACCCTGTAGGAAAAAAATGAGGCTTCCTACTTCTATGAAGAGCTACAGGCCCAGAAGCCCATAAGAACACGTCTACCCTAGCCTATAGGGTCCCTGTGAGTTAGAGTTAAGTAAGAGCTGTAAGAGCCCCCAATAAAATAATTGAAAACTAAAAGTAAGTTCTCAAAACACTATTGTTGGTAAAAATCCTATATAGATTTTTTAGAGCTGAAAATGTTTCATCTAAATATAGCTAAGTGAGGTTTTGAAGCTGTAGAAAATTATCCAGATGGACATGGTTGTGGACAAACAGAAGACATTGTGGAGCTGGGGAAATAACCCGGGGTTAGGAGTCAGAGATGTAGGATCTGACATGAGTGGTGTAGATTTTGCTTCTGTCACTTTTCCATGTAAACTTCCTGCTTCTTCACCAATAATATTAGTAGAAAATATGAAAAATTCAAGGACTCCCTTCTGAGAGAATTGACAAGTCCTATTAAATCTATGACAGAGTTTCAGCTCAGACAGCAGTTACGACAACTACTTATTTAGGTTCCAAAGAATTTGAGGACATAGGATGATATGGATGTTCGATAGCAAAATATTTTCATGAAATCGAACACTTCATTGTCAGAAGAAGATCAAGAGAATTAGGAGCTTGGCATAAAGAGAGACTTCTGCCAGTGATGCTGCTTGAGCTCTGTTTTTGTTATTGTTGTTGTTTACTGTTTATTGTAAGCTGACTTTCAAAAGTCAGCTGACTGTAACCCTCAGGAAGCCTGAAGATGCCATCATTCCTTCTTCCCCCTTCCTCGCACAACATGATACCTGGAAGAGCATTCCTATGGGCTGGCCCACAAAGGACAAACTAGGTGTTTTATCTCACTAATATAATATGTTAATGGATAGAGGAGCTAAGATTTCAGTCTAATCTGCTTAACCATTGCTCTAAATGTTCTTCCCCTTTACTACTCACCACCCCTCCAAACCAGTAGAAGTACTGGCATGACCTACAAAGGTAAGTTGTTTTAAATGACTCGAACTGTATGATCTGCAAAGTTGTCTTTGAGATGTTTTGTCATTTTCTTGTGCCTGTTAAAGCTTGATATTATAAATAATAACCAGTCCGAAATTTCTTCTAAGTCCCTGATGCTCTGTATGTGAACTTTGTAAGTTTCTTTCCAGTGCAGTGCTTTGGTAACTCTTAATGAGGCACTGCACAGCCCTGGATGGTTTTGTTCCTTCAGTAAATTCCTCACGTTAGCTTTAAACTGAACCTCCAATTTTTTCCTTGGCAATTGGTGAGAAAGAGACCTTAGCATTTTAAACAGGGATCACTTCCCCATCACAACAATGTACTTGCTCCTTCCGCAAAAACAGCAAGGGCTGTCCAACAAGAATTTAGATGGGAAACCTTATGGTACTACATCTAGTCTATAATTCTGACTTGATCTTGTGCTCTCAGAATACTTTTGTCTTCCAAAACTCCAAGAGCATTTAGAAGAAATATGAGTTGAGTCCTTCGAAGATGTTCAATTGCTATCTTTGCAGAATTGTTTTGGAAAGAGTTAGATGAAAACACCACATAGATGTAGGGTAAGTTGACAGATAGTAGTTTCACATTTTGATATTTTTTTTCTCCTTTAAAGTTTCTGCTTGCTAGACCAAATACAGGACTATATATACTAGCCAAATGAGTGTGGGGGATGGGGTGGTAGAAAATGGTGGAGCATATGGCCAGCCGCACTATGAAAAACGGCATTAACCCAAGGCTCTACAGAGACAACAAGTGAGAAGCAGGGTCAGGGTTTTACCCAGTCTGTCCCCACTACACCAAGGCAAAACACTAAAGGTGTGCGCAGAACAACAAAGCATGGAGATCCAGAGGGAGTGCTAAGGGCATACTTTGGGGCCAGGATGTGGCACCCCATTGGACTCAACTGGAGAACACTCCTGGAGGTCAACGAACAGACCTTAACCTATCTATAGGTTTTTCTTTTGTTATTATTATTTTTATTTTTTTACATATTTATGAATTTTTTCTGGGTTTTATTGTTGTTGCCATCATTTTGTTTTCTTTGATAGCTTCATCTAATGATGTCTTATTCTTCCATATTAGTATCTCTTCAAGTCTATCTAGATAAGATAGGCTGTATGAACAGTCTCAAGGAGAAAACAATCGAACTAATGGTTCCAGGGGGATATGGGAAATGGGGTGGGGGTGGGGGAAAAGAGGTGGTGTTGACAAACCCAGGGGTAAGGGAACAATAAGTGATTCAAAAGTAGTGTAAAGGTGAGTGTGAGAGGTCTGCTAGGGATTGATCAAGAATAATGCAACAGAGAGAAATTACTGAAACCCAATGAAGGCTGACAATGATAGTGGGACAAAACAAAAGTAAAAGGAAATAGAGCGAAGAACTGGGAAGCAAGGGGGTATTTATAGAATCTAAATACAGGCATGTACATAGGTAAATATATTTATATATGATGATGGGGAAATAGATTTACTTGCATATACTTATAGGATTAGCATTAAGGCACCAGATAGAGATTTGACCTCCACTCAAGTACTTCCTCAATGCAAGAACACTTTGTTCCATTAAATTGGTGATCACTGAAGACAACTGTGAGCACAAGCAAAAGTGGTGAAGAAAGCTGATGGTGCCTGGCTAGCAAAGATATAGCATCTGGGGGTCTTAAAGATTTGAAAGTAAACAAGCAGTCATCTAGCTGAAAAGCAACAGAGCCTACAGGGAAGAAGCACACCAGCCTGTGTGACCATGGGATGTTGAAGGGGTTAGGTACCAGGTATCAAAGAACAAAAAATTAAATCATTGTAAATGAGGGGGAGTACAGATTGGGAATTCAAATCCCATCTGCAGGTG
>PVJH01041434.1:0-14983 GCA_004026705.1 Nesogale talazaci | reverse complement strand
TGAGGGTGTCTCCTACCCTGTCCCCGCTAAGCTCAGAGGTCTCTGGACAGCCAGCCATAGGGAAGTGACTCTCTCATGCTAAAAGAGGAACCAAACCCAACTCATGGTCATCCAGTTGATTTCAACTTACAGATAGGAAAAGAACAAGACAGAAGTAACCCATCCACTTTCCAGAGCTACAAATGTTTCTCATGGGGTGACTGTGGCGTTCACCTTTAAGTTAGTAGAGGAGTGCTTTTCTCACTATGTCACTAAGGCTTCTGAAAGAGTGAAAAAGCAACTTGAATTTTCTTAGATGGCCAGATATCTCAAAGTCTTAATAGCTTTCTGGGACCACCTAGCAAAATTCATAAAAAAAGAAAAGGCAACTCCTTTCTATCTCTGTCTCTCACCCTTGAAAAAGTCACAGAAGATGAGATTTCTTCCATATTGCCCCTTAAAAACTCACATTCCATGACCCTGTGACACTGACAGGTTGGTAGGAGCAGACACTTGGGTTCACTTTCTGTTACACTAGTTCTTTCTTTTCTATTTTAATACTGTCATTATTTTCAGTATATAGGAAGATTCCTCTTTTTCCTTAGAGATTGTAATCATTTACTTTGTATCCAAGCCCAATATTAACTTCCATGGCCCCAGTTTCTGCAGGTGATGCCACTAATCATTTTTGCCCATTAGTCTAGTATTTTACAAGGAAAGGGAACTTTTCTAACTATCCAAATCCAGAGTGCCTCCTGAAAGGAACTTAAATCAACTGGATTTTTGATCACTTTGACTTAAATGCTAGTTTATTCCACCAACCCAAAATCGAACTGGCCACTCATATGGGATGCTGAGCCACAAAAAAGTTATCTATATCCTTAAGGGTATAAATGGTGTCATAATAAATTCTTCTTAACTCTTTTATTTACTGTAACTCCTGAATTTTATACCACTTACTTAGTTTTTTCCTTTCTATTGAACAATACTCATCTATAGAATAAATGAATTGACTTTGAATTATGCATCCTATTCTTATGGAATCATCCAGTTTGACATTTTTCCAGGAAATACTTTATTTTTGACCAAATAGTACTAATATTTGCAACAAAATAGGTTGGGATGGGCTTGATGGCTCGTATTTAATACTTCTTTCTCTTGATCTCATTGAATGGCATGTTGGGCACACAAGTAGGAACCAAAAGCGTATATTCACATTGGTCACATCATCCAGTTCCTATCTCTTTAATGGCTCTGAAAAACAAAATTGAGGCCTTATCTGACCTACTCTGACCTCCCTATTTCCACTTGGCAGAGGTCAGACAGTCCTCCACACACCATCTTTCTTTATCTTTTCTGACACCAATCGTTCCACCCATAGCACTCTACTGCTCTGCAATTAGTTTCAATGGTCACATAGAACCCTTCAACACAACTCACAATGATGGGCGCGTATTAGGGAAGTTAACAAGTTGCCACAAATCATGATCAGTTAACAAAAAAGGATAGACATTGGTCCATAGTGATACTTCTCTTCAGCCAGTATGCAAGTCTGCCTTAAGTCCTCAGCCTCTCAGCCATGTCAACCCTTAGTTTTGCCTCCATGGGCCAGGAAGCCAGTCTGTTACTCTGCTTCTCTATCTCATGGCCCTAGGATTGCTTCTCTGATCTATATCACAGTACTCTTGCCTCAGCGTCTGTTTTGGGCCTGGCCCCTTTGCTCTGTCTCATGATCCTCATGCCTTGACCTCTGGTGCCTTTGGTCACTTCCTCTGTCAAATACCTTTCATTCCTGCTTCTCCTTCAGATGAATGGTCCTGAGTTATCTCGCTTTGTTTCTGCTTTTATACATCAAGGAAAGCCTTTGATGGAACTGTGGTTTTTATTTCTTACACATCAAGGAAAGGCTTTGATGGAACTGTGGTTTTAACTCTTACACATCAAGGAAAGGCTTTGATGGAACTGTGGTTTTAACTCTTACACATCAAGGAATGGTTTGATGGAGGTGTGGTTTTTAATCTATTAGCATCCCACATGACTTAAATCACACCCTTTATTAAAGTGAAGACTAAGTGTGTTAATCTAGGCAGACTAGAGAAACAAATTCATAAACATTCATATGGATATAAGGGAAAGCTTTATATATCAAGAGGAATGAAACATTGAGAAAGCACCCAACCCAGTCCAGTCTAAGGTCATAAGTTTGATATTAGCCCATATGTCCAATAGCAGTCTATAAAGTCTCCTTCCAAGTCATGAAACATGTGCAATGACACCAGGACCATCACAGGCCAGTGGATGCAGAGTCTTATGTGTCCAGAGGCAGTAGAAGCATCCCGGTGCTGGCAGGGGTCTCCCCGTGGCCTCCCAAGCATCTCAGCACTGGTAGGAATCTCCACATGTCATCTCTGGCCCCAGAGGTTTGGTTCCATCAGGATAAGCCCATGTGGCTTCTCCTCCGGCTCCTCCCATCTCCAGGACTCATGGTCTATATCATGCTGCCGTGTTGTCTTGTTGGTAGACCGTTTGCAAGAGAGTGAGTCTATTGCCTCTTACTTCCAATGGGAAATACCGTGAGACTTTCTAGAATTCTCAGGAGAAAGCCTTGCCCAGACAGAGGTCTAATTGGCTATCTCCAGACTGACTCCTACACTCCCAGTGCAGAAATTGATACAGATCAGTTACTGCCACACTAGGGATACATACATCTCAGCTAAATCCTGTGACATTGAATTTCCACCAAAATGGGATTATAGCCATAGTCATAGAGGCTAGAATTTATAATACATCACAAAAGAGTTTTTGGCTAAAGGGATTATGGTTACAAGAACCATATTAAGTGATTGACTACATCTCATAGGTGCTTTGCAGTACCCTAGGGGAAATTATCACAAAGTTAAACTAGTGAGGAAAAACAGATTTTACTCAACATATTCAGCAAAGGGACAAGAAAAGACACACACTGGCCATCAGGAACTATGTCTGAGAAATCAACACTTCAACACTTCAAACTCAACATGATAAATGAAAGTCAAAAATTAATAGTCTTCATTCCTTTCATAGATAAGATCAACACTATGTATGGCTCTTGAAATGAGCATTGGTCGAAGTTTACAACAGTAACAACAGTCAGGGGTGTCTTTGTTGGTCAAACTAACAAGAATAGGGATAGACAAAGGAGATCATTGCCCATCTTATTCTGAAAGGGATTTGGATAGGCCAAGTTCCTTGTCCTTTGTGTAAACTCCAGTTATCCCACCTGCCCTGCCTGAAGAGAAACTACCTCTTCAAATTTTCCTGCATTTATCAGGGGCGAGGGGGGGGGAAGGGGGAGGGAGGGGATGGTTGTTCATGGTCACCACCTCTGCATGCTTTCTCAGAATTTGAGCCATTCACCTTGGCAGTCCCATGGCCAGAGTGTGTAAAGTACTCAAGATGGTGCCTGGGTTTATGTCAAGGTTCATATTGCAATAAGGGTTCTGATTGTGGCCATCACGTTAGGTTTCAGGCTCCAAATTACCAGAAGCAATACCACATACATCTATCTCACGTAGGAGTACACACACAGGCAATCTCAGAAGCATGCATGCTGGCAAGTGCTAGTGTTTTTGACAGCTATAATTCTACTGAAATAGAACGGTATCACAGTAGTGTGGACACAATAATGAATTCGCTTTCACCAAAATCAACTCCCAATATGTCTCTGCTCCATCCTTTTCTTGACAGAGTAAGATTATTATTTTTGCCATCAACCTGCCCTTGACCAAACATTATAACTTCAAAGATTATCTTACAAAGTTTATCAAGTATCTCAACACCAGTAGAAAATTTTCTCAAAAGTCTAAAAATCAGCTGAGCCCTGGTGGCTTAGTGGTAGTTTTTGGGACTGCAGCCCACAGGGTTGACAGTTCAAATCCAGCAGTATCTCTCCAGGAGTAAGGCTGGGCTTGCTACTCCCGCCAGAACAGTGATGCCACCAAAAAAAAAGTATAAAAGTAAGCAAAGAAGTCACCATATTAAACTTTGATGAAGACTGCAGAGAAGTTCATTTAATATTTTAATACAAATATTAAATATGTATGTGGGCATGTAAATATATGAGTAAATATTTCATCATGATTTAAAGTAATAGCTATTTTAACAAAAGATTTTCAGTTGCCAACCTTTCAGTTAGTGGTAGCCAATTACTTCACTGTTTGCACCACCCGAGAACTCTGAAACAAGCCAGTATAAGGAAATATTACCCGGCCACCCTTGGAGAATTACTTGAGTGCAAAGGCCTTGATTAAACCTTGAATGTATGACAGTTTGAATGTCCCAGAAACTTGACACAAACACTGAACAAAAAGGAAATTCCTTGTTGCAAGGAAAAATAAATCCCCCCTTAGGTCAGAAGGCATTTCTGAAGGTATTTATATGTGAAAATACTTTGATAGTTTCAGAACATCCTGAGCCTGAAATTGTGTCCTAATATATTTCCCACATTTGAAACTGTGAACGCTTCTTGCATGAGAGGTGGCGGCAGAGCCGCATAAAGGAGATAAAGCTCAGTTAGGAATGAAAAGTAAAGGAAGGCTTTATTGGAGTAAGGAAGCACTTTTGGGAGGGGAAGGGAGAGCTGGGAAAAGGCCAGGAGCATGGCTCCAGGGCGGTTCCCCAACCCAGCAAGTAGGTTATGGAAGCACACTTAGCAGTGAGGCAGAGGGACATATATAGCACTTAAGCCAAGACCTATGTACTGATAAGGGGAATGAAGCTCTCTGATGGTGCAGTTGCAGGGTCTGAGTCAGGATATGATGTGTGAGAACATCTTGTGTTTCGCAGATCTGCTCTCTGGAACACTGAGGGAAGAGGCTATACAGACCCAACCCAGAGAGAAAAGCTCTGTGAAATGTCAGAGGCAGGGGTTCCGGAGTTCACCAGTTGTTCATCTCCTTCTTGGGAGGCTGGTGCAAGGGGTCAGAGCTCGGTGAAGAAGCTGTCTGGTCCGGACCCGGCCCAAACACTCCATTGGATATGATTAAAGTCGATAGGCAGAGCCCTTCCAGAGCAGTCTTTTCTCTCTCTTGGGCTTCTCTCCCTTTCCCTCATGACTCAATCTCGTGTCTTAAGTCTTTATTCAGGTCTCAGATGACTCCAAACTGCCTGGAGTACCACACACCAGTATGAGTGAATTGTTTAAGGATAGTCATTAAATACTGATGAAGGTATATGAATATATGTAAGAAGAATGATCCTGATTATGCTATTTTAATGTTCAGATCATCAAATGTATATAATATTGTAACTCTTCTTTTTCAGAAATTTTTATGTAATTATCTTATGGTTCTAACAGTACAGAAAGGCCAATGTATTGAACAAGAGACTGATAGTTCAGAAATTCTAACCAACCTGAGAGGTTGAGATGGAGCCGCAGGAAGGAGATAGAGCTCAGTTAGGGCTGAAAAGCAAAGATATGCTTTATTGGAGGTGGTGAAGGTCTTTTGGGGAAGGGAAGGGACAGCAGAGAGAGAGAGAGAGAGACAGGAGGATCTTGGGTTCCTGGGCTGGTCCTGAGGCCTGAGAGTTAGGCTAGGAAAGCCGCACCCAGTATTGGAGAGGTGGGATATATATAGGGTTTGAGCTATAGGCATATGGGCTGATGAAAGAAAAGGGAGGTTTCTTGTGCTGCATTTGCAAGTTTTGGTCTGGGAGATGACGGTGAGCAAATCATCTCTTTTTTTGAACTTGTCTCCCCGAATGTTCGAGGGGGAGCTCCAGGCCTTGTCCGTGTAGAGACTGTGCCCTACCCAGAGAGAGAAGCTCTGTGAGATGCCAGAGGCAAGGAGGACAAAGTTCAGCAGGTTATTCATCTCCTGCTTGTGAGGCTGCTGCAAAGGGGTGCAAGGGGCTGCCCGGTCCAGGGAGCAGCCTGGCGCGACCCCAGCCCAAACACAATCCACAGGTTGGGTGTTCAGTGGGCCCTGGTCATCAAGTCCTGAATTCGTTGCCTTGTGGAACTTTCACATGTATGTACTTCGGGATGCGTTTCTAAGGCTCGCCCTGCCCGCTAAGGAGGCGCATGCTGTTCCACTTTCTTCATTTCACTCTCATTAAGCTGTGCGAATGATTTAAGGAGACCTGGTAGCACTGTAGGCGAGGGGTTGGGCTGCTCACTCCTAAGATGTTGAGAAAGAAGAAGAGGTGGTTCAATTTTTTTTCTTCAAACATTCCAAAGATCTATCTTGATACTATTATATTCTAATACTACATATTATTATATAATTGTTATTAATGATTTAAGTGCTGCATTCTCTGACCAGCAATGTGTGTTTAAGTTTTAAACAAAATGTCATAGCATTTTTTAGTTTATAATTACGTTTGCTATACTAATTATTATAGTCAGTAAAAAACAAACCCAATGACTGCAATAGAATACATGCTGATTCTTCGTGATCCCCTGTGAGTTTCCAATAACCTCAACTGCTTATAGGAGAAGAAAGTCCAATTTCTTTCCAAAGGAGCTTCTGGTAGTTTCGATCTGCCAACTGTATGGATCAGAGCCCAATGTATAACCCCCACACCAAGAGGGCTCCTACAACACTATCCAAAGCCTTAGGTGGATTTCAGAGAAAAAGGCAACCATATGCAGCACTACATTTCTTTTATCATTTTCTGTGAGATTTATTTAGATTGGCATCAGACATAAGGGTTAATATTGAACTTATGGACTTGATTTGGGCTGGGCTGGGATGTTTTTATAATGTACAAGTACTCTGTACAAAGCTCTTTCTTGCACACATTTGAGTGTCTCTGGATTTGTTCCCCTGGTCAACCTGGACTAAGCCCACCTATGATCTTTCCTGATTATCTAGGTGCTCCTGTTCAAAATGAAAAAAATAATAAACCACTAAGAACTTTAATTCTACAAGATGGGATCAGGTGAATTTAAAGATATACAAACAGAATCAAGGATGTTGCATGTAATTATTTTTTTTCCCCTCTGTGCCTGTTGGTGACACCCTAGTCCTCTCCTCTGGCTTCTTCAGCAGAGCTCCGCACGTGACCCGAGCTCCCTCCGACCCGAGCTCCCTCCTTGACCCGTAGTCACAGCGCTTCTCCGACTGCTCTCTGCTAGACCGGCAGCACTGGGGGAAATCTCAGAATCTCAAATCTCTACAGCTTTGTTTTTTCATAAGCAACAATATAGAAAACTTGTTAGAGTTGAAGCTCACTCCTGATATTACAATAGAAACCCAAGTTTGAAAATTGAAAGCAATCAGTAATCTAATAGATTGTTTATTTTGCTTTGATCCTAACACAAAATAACATCTGTTTTCCCAGATCACTGAAGTATCATAAATTATGCTGGTAAAGTAATTAAAAGTGAACTCAATCAGAGCATTTGTGTTAATTTGCATAAATATATTAGGCATTATCATTCATTATTATATCGTATTTTATGAGGTACAGAGAAAGACTGTATCTTAGATTTAAATCCTGGCTCTGATACTTGCAATCTGGATAGTCCATCACAACTTGCTTAATTTTCAGAATTGTTCTGGAATTAATCTCTGGAGAAATCTCTGTACCTTTTAAGTATGCTTGGTTACCTAAAAAATATAAAATGATAGTGGCCTCAACAAAATAAACATGTATTTCTATCACGTATGAACTCCACAAATAGATTAAGTTGTGAAGTTTCCTTTGTGTTCTCCCCATACTCAACTTTTGAGTCTAGCGGTTTCTTTCTTTAAGATTACCTCTTGGTAGGGTATTGTATCCAGAGCTGTTGCTTTTACTGTCATTGTTTAAAGGGAAGAAAGAAAAACAAAGCAAAAGTCAATATTCCAATAGGGCATTTTTGTAGTTCCCAAACAGCTTGGAGGGCCATCTCTGACCTCTGACTGCCCTAGTGCCATGAGTCAGAGATCAGACATGCCTCCCAGTCAATCCCACCTCAATCTCATCTCCATCTTTCTGTAACCCTTTTGTCCTTAACTTTTCTACCCTCGGGACTTTACTCCTCAGTTGGATTAATTAATTGGACCAGTGGCCACAGAGAACTTACAGTCAATACAATTTAAGGGTTTATCAGGGAATTTAATGGGTTCCACAAATCAGGTTAAACAGCACGGATTCAATCATTGGTCCACAACAGCACCTCTCCCCAGCCTGTAGCCACATCTCTCTCTCTAGCACTCAGGTTCTCAGCTGTGTGGTTCCTTGACCTCTGCCTCTGTGGTCCTGGAAGAATGCCCACTGCTCTCTCTCAGCCCACAGGCTTTGTGCTGCTCCTCTGTTCTCTCTCTCTTTGTATCCCAGCTTCCACCTTTGTCTTAACATTGCTCCCTGACTCTGCCTCCTGGTTCCTGTGTCTCAGCCTCTGATGGCTCATCCACGGTATACAGAGACCTCAAAGGAGCTCCCCGGTGGCTCTTATTCCTATAGTCCTGGGATTTTTCTCAAAGTCCTACTTCTGATATGACTCTTCTACATAGAAAAACAGCTTTAATGGAGCTGTGGTTATCTTTCAGCAAACTGACCCCAAGGAAACAAAGGGTGGTAAATTGCTTCACGTCCAATACAAGGTGGAAACTCAAGACCACCTTCATCTTGTCTATTATCAAAGCCATGAACTCCTCCAAAATTATATTCTAGTCATCAGCCTTGAGACCAGAATTTATACTCCATCACATAAAGGATTGAGGCTAGAAAGCAATCTTACCTGACTGCTTCTCAAACACACTTCCCTGGAGTCCCAACAGCACTTTCACATGTGAGGGACCAGAATCCAACATGTGGCATTATTTAGCTCTGAGAAGATAGAAAGTTAATTTCTTCAAAGGTCTTACTGGCAGGATGGGCCTCCTACTCCCAGCAAAGGGCAGTGATGCTGGATGCTACCCCCCACCAAAAAAAAAGGTCTTACTGGCTGCAGATGTAATGATAATTATGCTCCTAAAAAGTAGGAGAGAATGGGTATTGAGTGGCAACTCTAACATTATATTTTTTAATGTTTTGTACTTATAGGTTTTGAGAGTGAATATTATATCCATGAAACAACCTATCTTAGTACCTAATTAGTAACTATCATCTTTGATCTTTTAAAAATGATGAATGTAGGGCTGAGCCCCAGTGGCATAGTGGTTGAGTGCAGGACTGTGGCCCACAGGCGTGGCAGTCCAAATCCAGCAGCAGCTCTCCAAGAGCAAGACTAGGTAGCTTCCACAACCACCAGAGGGAAGTGATGCCCCCCCAAAAAAATTAATGAACAATGTCACCCAACATCCAATACCTGACCTAAATGATGTTTGGTTGACCTTCCTAGATAATATTTGATATCCTTAAGAATTATTGCTAAAATAAAATGTATCCATTACATATTTGATCTACCAAACAACAAATTGAATTAACCACAAGGAAACAAATGGACAAATCTGTAAATTAGGACATTCAATGAAAAAAAAAAACCAAGTCTGGGTTTGTCCTATAGTCAAAGTCATGAAAGGCTAAGAAGGAGAGAAATAATCATCCACCATGGTGACCTGGTGGATTTAAAATACCAGTTACAAATCTTCTAGTATCACAGCAATTTGCAAATCACCACAGTAAAACAAACTAATAGGTAGATGATGGGGTTTGCTGCTAGGCCTGAATGCCTAATGATAATTCATCAAGTGAACATGAAAAGTAAGGTGCCTGCTATAAATAGGTGATATCTGACCCACAAAACAATAAGTTAGACACGTGCTGCAGCAATTAATATCAAAGAGAAGATTCATTTAAGAGATCATGTCAAAGTATGTCTTAAAGATATACATTATATGGGGAAATGGTCATTTTTACCCTACTACTATTGCTTTGTCCCTTTGCCTCAGTCCATACCATACAACAACTTCATGGTTTTTTTAAAAAAGAAAAAGAAAATTCCATTATACTGAGTTGGCTCTGACTCATAGAAACCCTATATATAATTTTTACGGTGTAAATATTAATGGGAGCAGATAGTCTCATAAGACCTGTTTAGAGTCAAAGTTGGGCATTAAATAAGGAACACTGAAGAAGGATGGATGTGTTTGAACTGTGGTGCTGGCGAAGGCTATTCTAATTTCCATGGACGGCTAAAAGGACTGAGATCTGTCTTGGAAGGAGTACAGCCATAAAGCTCCTTATAGACAGAGATGGAAAGGCTTCATCTGACATGCTTTGGACATGTTGTCGGGAGACACCAGTCCCTGGAGAAGGACATTGTGTTTGGTAAAATGGAGGAGCAGCACCAGAGAAGAAGGCCTTCAATGAGATAGGTTGGCAGAGTGGCTGCACGGTGGGTTCAGGAGGAGGAGCCACTATGAGGACGGAGCTGGACCAAGCCATGCTTCGTTCTGCTGTGCTCAGGGTTGCTTTGAATCAGAATTGACTTGATCGCACCTAGCAAGGATAATCAATGGCTCCTTCATAAGAGTACACATGCAGGCAGATTCATCTGTCCCCAGTCTTCCTTTTCTTATCTGTAAAGTTGAGGCCATAAAAACCAAACCCAACCTACTGACTGCCGTGGAGCTGATCGTGCCACACAGGGTTCCGGTGGCTGTCCTCCTTACAGAAGCAGATAGCTTCGTGTACCCCCCGAGGACCTAACTCTAGTGGGACCAAAGGAAGAAAGTCCGCTGGAGCAGATGTTTGGAAGTCACTGGTCAGCAGTGAAGAAATTCACGAGGCTTTCTCCATTATAGAAGTCAATTTACACTCTGAAACATCCATTGCAATTGCTGGTGAAAATTCATGACTGTTTCTGACTGAACATCACACTCTAAGGATAAATCAGAGTAACTCATTGACTGCCATGGTGTGGATTACAACCCCTCCAGGCTTGGTTCTCTGTTAATCTATATGATAACGGAGAGCTTCGTTTTTTTCTCCCTCAGACCAGCTGGTGGAGCTAGAGTTAACAATCCAGTGCTTAGTAACAGTGCCAAGTTAGTCATCCTTTTCTGGGGCTTTTGTTCCACCTTTCTCCCTTTTTTCGCTCTGGGTAGTTCCTAATCTTGCAGAAAGCATATAGGATAACAGTTACCAGGGCCAACCACACACCCTGTCCGTCTGTAAGGCCCCACCTAAGTAGATTTTCATCCTTGCTGCATCCCCTTTACAGAGATCTGATCAGTTCAGTCTCTCCTGCCAACTCAACAATGCACAATTCTTCCGGAATGGATGGGACTCCTTTCTCCCCAGGTCCCCATGATCACACGCCAGGAAACTCAAATGAGACTCCCTCCTGACTCAGGGACCCGAGAGGGCACAGATCTCAGACTTGTTCCAAACGACCTGCAGCAGCTGTAAACTTCGCTGAGAAATGCATGCTCCCAGGCCAGGTCAATATACTGTCTAATGTTCCTGACGCCATCATTTCAGGTTGTCCACCTCTTCCCACCTGCATCCCCCACCACCTGCCCCAAAGAAATGCATTAAAAGACCTGGGAAGGAATTCAGAACCCTGCTGCTTTGTAGAAAGAGGTGGTAGCAAAGTCTAAGACGAATTGCAATCCATTTCCAATTACTTTGTGCCCTTTGAATTTCCTATTACAGATATTTTCTTTACTAACTGGTAAAGATGCATGGGCATATGAGTTGTTTCTTTCTTTCTTGAGGTTTGTTTTCCTACTAAACAACTGTCTTCTGGAATGACCAAGGAGTCCTTGTAGCATAACAAGATTACACCTTGGACTGCAAGTTCAAGTCCAACCAGTACTCCTCAGGTCACAAATGAGGCTTTTTGGTCCTATAAAGATTTATAGCCATGGAAAACCAAACCGTCAGGGTCACTCTGCCCTATTGGATCTCGATGAGTCGAGATTGGCTCGATAGCAATGAGTTTGTATTTCTATTTTGCTTGAATGTCCTTGGTGTTTATTCTGCAACAAGCTAGGCCAGCTACTGGCCTCAAGAAGCTTGGTTAGCATAAAAGAAAAGCTACTATGTGAGAAAAGTCAGACGAGTCTCTACTCCACTGATTGTGAAATTTGCCACAGAGAAAAAAATTGGTGCAGGGTAGAGAGAGAAAAGAATGGGGCAGGTTTACATTAATGAGACTTGCTTTCAATGTATTATGCAAAATTCTAGGAAGCATTATTAATTATAAACATTTGCATGAAAGATAATGTCTTTTAATTAGTAGAATGCAAAATGTGGCTAGGGAGTTTGCAAAAAAAAAGAATGGACTAAATAAGAGAATTGACTAAATACCATGCTTACAGATTATCATCCTTACTGGCGCACAGACAGAAAAAGAACTCGTCATTACTTTAAAAAGTCAAATTGTGATTTAAATGCATTAATTTAGTCAATCAAATATATATATGTGATTAAAATGCAATATTATAGTGATTATAATGTAATCAGTAAATTATTAAACGGCAATCAAAATGTAAACAAGCGTGTCTGCCAGAAGTCCCATTATGTCATTATTTTAACTCAATCTATAAACTAGTTTTAGTAAACAGACTGCCATATTTTTGTGAGAAAAGTGAGATGTGCCACATTTTGTCATACTTTTTTCCCTTTTAATTGTCAAACTGAAAGAAAATATCAAAGGGATAATGTTGAGGAATGTGGCATCTCTTTCCCAATGTAATTAAAACAGAATATAAAGCAGGATTTATATATATTATGCTACAAAATTTTTTCCACTAAATTAAAGAAATGTAAACATCTCTTCTATGTTTTTATAACATAATGATTAAAAACATGCTAGTGCATGAAAATTTGAACATTATTTTCACAATTAGAAAATTGGTTTACAAATAAATTTTACAAGGTAGCAGTATATAGATATGCTTTGACTTCATTGCTAACATCAGATACGGTCACGCTTTTAAAATATTTTAATGTATATAATTTTAGGTGGTCTAAATATAAAAATTGCAAATATCAAGACAACATGCTGCATTTAAAACACACAAGCCAAAGCTCTAGTCTTCTGGTCATGAATCATATAATAGATGTGAATACTCAAATATTTCATCCGACCAGTCCTAGTTCATATCCCCAAAAGAAGATCTAAAGTTTCCACAGTCCCACCTAATCATTTTGTACAAGTTACAGAGATATGAATAGAAGAATCATATTTAAAAATTCCACTTCACCACAACCACATTGTTTTATATTCATCTGTGAATGGACATTATGCTGTTTCCACCATTTGTTTGTTATGAATCATATTGCAATGAACATTGTTGTACAGGTATCTGCTGGAACTCCTGGTTTCAATTTTGAGGGGCCAAAAGGCATATGCCCAGAAGTGGAATTGTCAGGTCACATAGCAATTCTGCATTGAGCTTTGAGGAATGATGAAAGTTTTTCCACAGTAAGTGTACCATGTTACAATCTCTAGAATAGTGGAGGGTACCATTTGCTTAGTAACATTTCCTTAGTAACCATTAAGATGATGCCAACTTATGGCAAACCCATGTATTGCAGAGTAGACCTGCAGATGATAGATTTTTCAAGATTGTGACTTTTTCTTTGTTCACGTATGATATATCAAATACATTTGGACTCAGTGTGTTCTCATGTATATGTATGACAGATGTTTGATGTTAAATATAAGTTTGATTTCATTGATAGCTTGAAACTATATATGGCTAAAGAATTATGCACAGGTGCCAAGTGCGCAAGGGGTGGCTTGTGATAGGTACGTTTATTGTGTCAACATGGCCAAAAAAGATGGATGGGTTTATTGTGACAGCATGGCCAGTGAGTGCATGTGAGATCAGTTGAAGGGCGGAGCCATAAAAACCTCACTTCCCCTTCTTGCTCTTTGATCTTCCAACCAGCCAGCTGTCTTGTTTGTCCTGTGCCTCGATCTGCAAGCTATCCTACCTGTGGGACACCTAATCCGTGGACTGTCTTGCTGTGAGTTGGGGTACTTCAAGCCCTGCTTTGCCATGCTCCTAGACTATACATCTCTGAGCTTGGGACTGTCAGACTCTGTCATCTGGCTGATTGTTGGTGACTTGCCTTGCTGTTTACTGCAATGTAGAAACTTTTCGTGTTTCCAGGACTTTGTCCACTTCCTCCGAGTTATTTAATTTGGTAGCATACAATTTTTCACAGAATTATCATGTGATCTTTGCTTATATCTGTAGGACCATCTATACCAAATTTTCATTTCTGATTTTAGCTAATTGTATCTTTTTTTCTCTTTTTCTTTGTCAGGCTAGTTAAAGGTTTATTTTATTCATCTTTTTATAAAAGACAGCTTCTGGTTTCATTGACACTATTGTCTTTCCTCGTCTACTTTTTTTTTGCAAGGGGGTGGGAGGTTGGGGGAGAGCGATTGCGGCTTTAAATAATTAAATTTGATTGTAACAGGCTGGGAACTCAAAACTCACTGCCATATATTCCATTCTGACTCATAGAGACCCCTACATGACAGGGTTGAATTGATCCTGTGGGCCTCTCACACTGCAACTCTTCACAGACTCCTGTGAAGGCCTCACCTCTCATCCGCAGAGTGCCTGGTGGTCTACAACTGTCAACCTGCTATCCAGTGGTTCAATTTATGGCCGCTCCTGTACTTTCTACATCTCTTTATGGTAGCTTTGGCTTGACTTGGTCTTTTTTCCTCCCTAGTTCTTCAGGTTGTAAAGTTTGTGTGAGTTATATAATCTGTTGTCGATTTGAGAGGATTATGAGTGAAAGGGTGGAGTCTAGCCTGTCAGTCATTGCACAGTCAATGAGGACTCTGGGCATGGCCTTCCCCTAAGGATTCTGGGAATTCTGGTATTTTCTTCCCTGGAGGTGGGAACCAACTGCAAGGATATACACATAACCTCCTATCTGGAGGACAGACAACAAAGGAGTAGGCTAGGGGAGAGGTCGGGCAGTGTAAGATATGAGAGAATAATAATAATTTATAAAGTATTGTGGATTGATGGGGAAGGGAAAGCAGGGGGAGAGGGGAAAGGATGGGAAGCTGATATCAAGGGCTCAAGTGGAAAAGTGGATATTTGGAGAATGATAA
>PVJH01041433.1:0-14970 GCA_004026705.1 Nesogale talazaci | reverse complement strand
AGACTTTATAGACTGGTATTGAACATCTGGGCTAATATCAGACTTACGACCATGGACTGGACTGGGTGGGGATGCTTTCTCAATGTTCCATTCCTCTTGTATATAAACCTTTCCCTTATATCCATATGCATGTCTATGAGTTTGTTTCTCTCGTCTACCGGACTCACACAGTAGTTGACATGGGATATCATTGCTTATGTTCTTTACTTCCACACAGCCCGACCCAATCCCACAACCACTAAATCGATCCTAACTCAAAAGGACTGTATGATAAACTGTTTGGGAGGCTGGAAGTCCTTATGGGAAGACAATGCCTCATCTTTCTCCCTGGGAGCAGCTGGCTGGCTTGAACTGCTGACTTTGAATTTCACAATCCAATGCTTACCCTGCAGAGCCACCCAGGGGAGAGAGTTTCTGTGGCCTCCCTCTCACCACCGCTTTTCTCCTGTAGCTTTGTCCTGTCCTTTGATCTCAGTCATCCTGGTATCTGCTGCGAGGGAGTGAGAGCCGTCCCAGAGGAGTGACTGGTCCTCTGTGTCGTGCAGTCCCACGTGGAGGGAAACAGGAGAAGTGGGGAATGAGGACCAAACCAGTTCGGGTCTTTCTCAGCGGTCTGAAAATCACCCCTGGCTTCCCTCGTGGTCTCTACACAGTATTCGGAATAGCGTTGAGTTCATTTAGATATCATCAGTGTCCATCACAATGATTGTAGAAACGTATCCAAAGGAACCATTACAGTAATACAGGCTCTCGTTTCAGTCTTACACAAGCCTAAGCAGTCAGAGGTATTATAACTTCCGATCCCCTCTTAAGACAACATACTGGAACCATGTGCTATTCAGTTCCTAATAAAGATGAAATGACACTTGGGGAAAAGTCCAAGTTCATGTAATTTGCACCGTTCAAATATATCTTTGACTCAAAGGACACTATGTGGAGCATAACTTGACTACAGTGACCAGACGTCCCGTTTTTGAACAGTTTTTCCCACGTCCGCAGCATTTTTAAAAAGTCCCAATTTTTGGAAAGACTGCACGACAAGCTAGGGAACGGCGGAAGAACAGAAAGGGAATATATCCTCTCTACATCCCCTGGTCAGTGGTGTTCCGCTTTACCAATGTTAAAATCTGGTCACTTTAAACGACCTAAATAGGTAGTACAACACAAACTATTTTAAATAAAGCCAGCATCTGCTTCCTCTGTCTCAGGCTAGCTAATGCTACATTAGAGTATCCTGATTTGAGATGGGGGGTGTTATATGTTGTGTTTCTCAAATACTAGAGCTGATAGGGGAGAAGAGGTGTCATTTTGGGAATCAGCTGTACAAATAGACCCAGAAAAAAAAATCTAATCTGTGAGGCACCAAAATGTGTTCTCTTCAGTATGTCAGTCCTGACCTTCTTTTTCACCGCCACTGAGTTGATCCAGACTCATCAGGACCTTATAGAACAGGGTAGAACCCTATAGACCAGTGCTTCTCAGCGTTCCTACTGCCTCAGCCCTCTCGTACAGTTCCTCATGTGGTGGTGATCCCCACCCAACCATAAAATTATTTCCCTTGCTACTTCATAACTGTAATTTTGCCACTGTTATGAATCAGGAGACCCCCTAGAAAGGGTCATTCGCACCCCAAAGGGGTCACGACCTACAGGTTGAGAACTGCTGCTCTAGAACCTTGCGGGTTTCTGAGATTATAAATCTTTATGAGAGAGCCTCTTCTGTCCCCCATGGAGCAGCTGCTGGCTTTAAACTGCTGAGCTTGTGGTTAGCAGCCCAGCACATAAACCACGACACCACCCGGGCCCGACCTGTTCCTGTAGCTGAGGAACCAGGCTCAGAAAGATCAGGCGAGGACACCTGCTAAAAGACACCACCAAGCTACTTAGCGTTGGAACCTGGAATCCAACTTAGGCTGGCCTGACTCTAAATGGCAGGTGCCCCACTTTCCACTTGAGGAAAAAGTATATTCTGCTGTTGTTGGGTAGATGGGTGGGGTGGGATGGTTAGGTAGGACTCTCTAAAGAAGAAAAATCAATGAGGTTTATGTATGTGCGTATAACCGGCGTCAACAACATTGTCATCCGATTTTTTAAAAGCTGTCCTATCATTTTGACTCATGGGAGCCCTGCATAGAATTTCTGAGTATAAGGGGGTTATGAGTTGGGCTGGTCGTATAAGGAGTCGTGAGTCTGGGTGCTAGCCACAAGGTCAGCAGTTCAAACCCAGGAGAAGTAGAAGGCTTTCTACTCCCATAACGATGCTGTGTTGGAGACCTGCAGGGGCTGCTCTACTCCGCAGCTCCGAGTCAGCATCAACCCATTGGCCGTGTGTTGGAGGCTTTGTAAACTTTTACAGAAGCAGACCGCTGCCTCTTTCTCCCTCTGAGCGACTGGTCAGGAGGAACCCCTGACCTTGTGGTCAACAAGCCAATTCTGGCCTGACAGGGTCGCCAGGGCTCCTGGACATACGTACATCTCTTCAGAGAGAGGGTCGTTTCAAGAAAATGGCTCACACACCGTTAGAAGTGGGTACATTCCAAGTCAGTGGGTCAGATGAGCCCAAGGTCAGCAGGTGATGCCTGCTGATGGCTCCCAGGGTTGGCAGGCAGTGTGGCAGGCCATGGCCTCGAGTCCAAAGAAGCAGAGGTGGCGAACGATGAGCCAGACCAGACCCAGCCAAAAGCAAGCGAGATGTCCGACAAAGCCCTCCCTCTTTTGTTGGAGGTGCGCGCGCGCGCACACACACACACACACACACACACACACACCCAAGACACTTCCTTTCAGTTGATTGGTTGCCCCGAGCAGATTTCATTTGTGGAGGTGATTGCATTGTGTCAGACGTCATCGTGGGGGCATTGCTACCTCTTTAACTGCCAAACCACCGAGAGTCCTAGCCCAGTCCAGTTGACACCGAACCTGAACGAGCACATGATGTTCCGTAAGTGTGGTTGTGTTCTGTCTACCGACTGCCATCCAAGAGCTGGGCAGTTTGGACCCAGCAGCTGCTCTGTGAGAGAAAGATGTGTCGTCCGTCTGCTTGAGTCAGGGCTGTCTTGGAGGCCCAGAGGGGAAACTCAACTCACTCCTGAAGGATCTCTCTGTGTTCCAATTGACTCAGGAAGCATGGATTTCGGGGCATGGGGGGTGGTTAGTTTTCTATTAGAAAAGGGGGAAAAAAATGAAGGAAAGAAGGAAAATGTGATGGAAAAGGAAAACGGAGAAATCCTCTTAAGTTGTGGCTTATTATTCATGCAAATCACTCTCTTCCCAGAACAATTTGTGTCCCGTGTCCCAGGTCTTTCATTTTGACATTTCGAGCCTGAAGAGGGAGGGTGGTACACCCAGCATGTGGAGGGAAAAGAAAATAAAAGTTCAGTTAGGAGGAACAATATCTTTCATATTGTCTGTGTTCCATGTATTAGTTTCCCTAAATAAGCAGCAATCAGAAAGGAAGAAACCTGAACTCTTTGGGAAGATTTGCTTTCCTGAAATATCTGTGGGTATTTCACAAACACCCAGTAGCCCAGTCAAGTGGGTTGAGCTTCCAGCTGCCTCGAGACAGTGGAGAGAGAACATTCCGTACGTTATGATTTCAGGGTCATTTCTGTTTGGCTCTTTCAAAAGCCAAAGAGAAGGCTGCAGGCTTTGGCCCCTCCCGTGTGGGAGGTGTTGGTCAGGTGGTGAGGCTATCGGCCCCTGACAACATAGTATCCACCAAATTGCTGTCTGAACTCACAGAGGCACACTTGGGAGTCTCTTTCTAAACGGTTTTTCTCTTCGCCTTAAGAATCCCGCCTATCTGACTAAGAAGGTAAAAGTTTTTCTTATCATGGATGTTGTTGTGTGTCCTCAAGTCCGTTCCGATTCATAGGGACCCCTACGACCCTGCCTACCACAGAACAGAGCGTGCCAGTCTGCGACGTCCTGCCCAGCATCCTTAAGGGCAAGCCTATCGCCACAGCCGCTGTGTCAAGACTGCTCCTTGAGGGCTTTCCTCCCTTTCGCGGTCCCTCTATACCTTCCCAAACAGGATGTCCTTCTCTGTGACTGCTTGTTCTCTCTTGACAACATGACCACGAGACAAGGTCTCTCTGCCCCAGCCTGGAAGGCGCATTCTAGGTAGACTTCTTCCAAGACAGATGCGTTTGTTCTTTGGGCAGTCCGCATTACTTTCACGAGTCGTTCAAAGACCTCGGTTCTTTTCTCTTCTTCCTGTGTCCGCTTCTTGATGAGGGACACCCACAGGGTAGCAAGGGCATCCAAGGTGGAGGCCTGAGGCAGTGAGAGCTCCTGGGGTCCAGCTCAGCCTCAGTCTCTTCCATGACTGATGGCTCTGCCCGACCCTGCTCCTGTGCCCTCTCTAGCCGCCCACCCTGCCGACTTGGGGGCCCAACCCCAGACTGAGAAATAACAGTGTTGGATCAACTAGAGCCAGCGTCTCTGTCAAATCTTTGTTACAGAACTCTCATGACCTCTCTCTCCGTCCTGGTGGTCCTACTTCTCGGGTCAAACCCAGACCGACGTAGTTGCTCAAAACGAGATATGGCGAAAGAGACTTGGATGGCTGCGAGGCGCTTGGGGCAGGGGTGACACTAGGGAGCGTGGGAGGAGAGGAAATCGAGGAGGGAGGGAGAAAAGATGAGATGGAGCCCAGTGAATGTGCGCCACTGCGAATGGAAAGACCAGCAGGTCAAGTGCACCTAAAGGTACCTTGGAAGAAAGGCCTGGTGATCTGCCTTTCCCAAACCAGCCATTGTAAACCCTGAGGAGCATAATTCCACCTGACACGGATGGGGTTGCCGTGACTGGAAATGACTCAAGGGCAACAAAGTTTTTGTTGCTGTTAAGACCAGTGGTGTCACAGTGGCAGCCCACAGGTCACGTGCAACCCTGGGGTAATTTTTTCTGACGCTCAATGCTCTGAAATAAAATTGTAACGAGGGAATTGTGTGTACGGTGTTGCCTCCATCTCCCCTCGGTACTATTTTCTTCATAACAATTTTTTCTATTTTCATTTTAAACCAACACCCCTGTTTAAGACTAAGGAAGGTGTGCTTAAAGGGAGGGAAAGGTACACATCAAATGGGTCTAGAGATCTGGAAATGTAGTTGAAAGATGCACAATCCTATTATGATGGTGAGACATTGGGTCAGCCACATATTCCTTGGGTCACAACATGATGACACCTCTTTGGTGTCATAAGACTTTATAAGAGAGACCAAGCAGATTCAACTCCCTTTGGTCCTTTACCGTCTGTGGAAGCTGGATCTCATGTCTGGTTCCTCGATCTGTCACGTTGCCTGCTGATCCCAGGAACCATCAGTGGATGACTGACGATGGATTCATTTGCCCTCAGCATCCACCGGCTGGTGCCTTTCACTGTGTCTGCTTCTTCACCATGCTTCCTGCTTCCACAAGTCAGGAGAAGCCTGGCTTCAATCAGGCTGGATTTACTTATATCTACAACTGTGTAAGCCATTTTTTAATATAAAATCCTTTCTACCTACAACACATACAAGCCACTTGTTCTGCTCCTCTAGAGAACCCAATCTAATACACTTATTAATAACATATTCAGGGCTGAGCCCCGGTGGCGTGGTGGTTGTGTGCGGGACTGCAGCCCACAGAGTTGGCAGTTCTAATCCAGTAGCAGCTCTCCAGGAGCAAGACTGACCCTCCTACTCCCATCAGGGGGCAGTGATGCCCACCAAAAAAAATAACATAGTTAATCTGTCTAAAATAAAATGATGAAAATATTGCTCTGCATGTCCAGACTTTATGGATCTTCATAACATATGTACTTTACACTCTGTACATCTATAGAACTAGAGCATCACCCCAGCCAGATATGCATCGGTGCATGACTCCTATAACAGTCTCACTTCTCCATACAGCTCTGACCCTTCACTCTGCTTCTCTCCCTGAGAGCAAAGTTTAAACAGGCAAACAGTCATGCCAATGTGCAAATCCCAAAACATTGTTCTCTGAACTTGGATTCATCGAATAGAACGAGGGGACTCCAGTTTCTCTATTTCCCACCAGCGGTCCATGCATGTCAGTGTCCCGGGGGGACCCATGCCAGAGTCACTTTATATAAAAGACACCGGCAGCGGGGGTCCGTGTGCCAGCTATTGATTCCGACCTGTCCAGTTGTATGCCTGTTTGGAAATAGGTAGCCAGGCCTGTCTTTCAAGGTGCCGCTGGATGGAGTTAAACCACCAACCTTTTGACTACTATGAGTTGAGTGGTCGACTGTTTGCACCACCCAGGGACTCCATGAAAAAGCCCTGTGGATTAGGCACTGGGCCACCCACCCACAGCTCCCTGGGGGAAAGGTGAGACTCCCATGAAGATTTACAGTCTCAGGGTTCCTCTGTGTCAGAACCGACTTGATGGCGGTGGGTTTGGGTTTGGTTGGGATGGTTCGTTGCTGGGGAGTTGCTTACATAAGTGCAGGGCCAACCCCGTGTTATAAAGCAGAACTGGTCCTTAGGGCTTTCAAGGCAAGGAATTTTGAGAAGCCAATCCCGAGCCTGGGTTCAAACTACTATTTCAGCCTCTATTGGAATGCTTCATACCCATTTACATTTATAGTGCAGCAGCCAGAACATCTAGCCAAGAAAATGTGCCAATCTCATTGCCACCTAGTCAGTGATGACTCACAAGCAACCCGAGAAGACAGGCTGTGGCCCTTCTTGTGTTTCTGAGATGGTCACTCTTTGCAGGAGCAGAAAACCCCATTTTTCTCCATCTGAGTGGCTGATGGTGTCGAACAGCTGACCTTGTAGCTCGCAGACCCGCATATAACCACTCTACTACCAGGGCTCCTAGAACAACTACCCAGACACAAATGGCTCCAGCCCTGGAAACCTTCTGTCTCTGAACTTCCTGACGCCCTCCTTTTCCCACCCTCTGAGGATACTGCCTTCCTTTTGACCCCCATGGAACCCCAAGTTGCTGTAATCAAGAGGCTGTGGGACGAGGGGCTCCCCTCTCCTGCACTGCTTCCAACAGTGGGAAAACAGGAAAAGCACATCACTCTGGCACTCCGTAGATTTACTTTCAATTCCTGTGTCCCGGCGCCCCCCCACCCCCGAGGTCAGCTTTGAAGATGAGCTCTGTTTATAAGGGGGCACAGAATCTCAATTCATCATTGCGATTCCCCTTGAAGAAGACCGCAGGGTTTGAGCGGACAACAAGACGGATGCGTGCCTCGGTGACCTGGAGTCATTGTCTCCTTCGGGAAGTGCTGAGAAGAGAAGGGAGTTTGCTCATATCGCATAAGTCATTGCAGAAAGGGGGAAGTGGGCCAGAGGGAGAAAGACAGGTCAGAAAAGAAAGGGGGTGAGTGAGAGGAAAGAAGAAAGGAGGAAGGGAGGCTTTCCGAACTCCTCCCTGATGGGGGATCCAATCAGTAGTGAATCGTAGTTGACCTATTGTTTGACCTGTTAGTTGAGCTTGTGATGGGCTTAAGTTTAGGTCTAGAACGCAGACCTGAGAACCTCAATTTTCAGTGGGCGAAGACTTCTGGGTTCTGAGGATAAGGCCTTTGTTCTTAAAAAAAACAAAAAAAAACTCATCTTAATCGGAAGGCTTCTTGGCTTGAAAGGAAAACAACAACAAAAAAGCTTGAAAGTTTCATTACAATGGACCTTGAAAACTCATCTTTCCTCTTCCTCTAAAAGACATAAAAAGAATCATGCTTCTAAGGAGTCTTATATTTAGTTTCAGTTTAGTTTGCAGCCAAGTATTTTTTATAAGTCTGCAATTGTTTTCAAACTGAAAAAAAAAATTAACGATCAAAGTAAGGCTTACTTAGGAAGGTGTCAAGAGTCCACGCATGTGTGCTGTAACTGCGCCGCCCACTGGGGTCCACTGGTTCCAGCACGGCCAAAACCAAACCAGACCACTCCCCAGGCCATGGAGTCCTGTGGGGTGGCAGCCTCTCCCAGGGGCCCTCAGAACGTGTGTGGGGAAATGGAATCCAAGGCGATAGGATGTCCCTTGAAGAGTGGAGCCCCTTATCTTCTTCTGGGCCCTTACATGTTCGTGTGCTTGCATGTGTTCCCCCTCATACACCCTCCCCCACCAGGATGGTTGTTGGGATAGTTAGTTGCTGTGGAGTTGCTTAAATGCAGGGCCACCAGCTACTCCTTAGGAGAAGGACGGCTTTCTACACCTTTAAAGAGCTGCCGTCAAGTGTGGACGTGTTTGATAGCTTGAACTTGAAGAGTTCTAAGCCTTCCAGTTGCCTTGGGCAAGTGTTTAACCCCTTTAGGACAAGGTTCCTCAAACTCAAGAGTGGAGCAAAGGGTAATAGTGCCTCAGTCATAAAGTGCAAGGAGACTCAATGGGGAAAGGCGTGTCAAATCTTATCCCAGTGTCTGACCCTGTGTGGGCATCCCTGGATCGTGCGATTGGGTAATACAAGAAGCTGGCCACTGGAGTCTGTTTTGTAAGCACCTGGGAAGAAAGAGCTGGTATCTGATTAAGAAAAATAAAATCGCTGAGCCCCATTGGCGTAGTGGTTGTGCGCAGGACTGCGGCCCACTGGGATGGAGGGTCGATTCCAGCTCACAGGAGCAAAGGCTGGGCCTCCTACTCCCACCACCTGAGGGCAGTAATGCCTCCGCCCCCCCCCCCAAAAAAAAAGAAAGAAAAAAAGAAAAAGAAAATGAACCATTGTAAACTAGATAGCCCCGTTCTAGTCTGACCCACATGGGGTCCTTGTGCAATGGAATGGTCTCCACCACTCAAAAACACATGTGCGCTCAGCAAAGGTGAATCATGATTAAACTCTTCCTTCTCTGGACACTGAGCAAAAATCTATGTTGGAGAAGCTTTGAAGATAAAAAACAAAACAAAAACAAAAACGCCAGCTCTCCTCCATTCTTCCTTTTCTCTGTGCCATGCTATCTCTATTCGAATCTTTTACTCAGATTCCTGAACCGAGGATTATAGTCCTCGCTAATCATGTTTGTGTGTCTCATGATTAGTGCCAATGCCGTACACCTGCCAGCTCACTGAGAGGGCACCACACCTCCAAGAAGTAATTGCTTTATTCCCCAGTTACAAATGAGGGCATCCAGACTGGTGGGGGAGACCCCAGATCCAAGCCAAGTCTCCCCTCTGTGAGCCCCCATTCCTCCCACTGGGATGCTTTGCCCTGACATAACCCAGCCTCAGATCAAGAGCACATCCTTCCAGGGTATTCTGGGACACAGCTGAAAACAGCTTCCTGGTCAGGATCCAGCTGGACTGTAAACAACAACTACTCTGCGAGGCAAGGACGACATCCTGTACTAGAAGTTAAGACGTCTGGGCTCCTGTCATGCCAACATCATGCAGCCAGCCTCATGGTCTAGGTTGTCGTGAGGTGCTGTGTGTAGAGACTCTGGGTACAGCGAAAGGAGAGGGTGTGCAGTGACGAAGGCGTGCGGTGCTTGTGCTGATTCTGCTGGAGAGTTTGTGACGGCTGAGCCCGTTGCTGCAGCCACTGTGTGGGTCCATCGCATTAGGGTCTTTTTTCCCCCTGCCCCTCTGCTTTACCAAGCATCATGTCCTTCACCAGGGACTGGTCCCTCCTGAGAAATTGCCTCAAGAGCCTCACTCTCAAGGACCCTCACAACTACTTCTTTGGGCAGCCCCTGGTATATTTAAGAGTCTTCACCAACACACCGTCACGCGAAGGTAGGAGCTAGTCTTTGGTCTTCCATATTCACTGTCCAGCTTTCCAAAGCACATGAGACCGTTGAAAAAAGTGTGGCTTGTAGCAGGCGCGTCTCAGTCTTTGGAGTGACATTTTTGCTTGTTGCAGATTTTGAAGAAGATCTCTTGCGGCTGGTTTGCCGAGCGCAGGATCTTGCTTTGTTCCCTGACTTCTGCTTCCATGGCCATTGAGTGTGGATGCAAACAAGATGAAACATTTAGTAGCTTCGAGCCTCTCCCCACTTGTGGTGGTCCTGCTTTTTGTCCAGTGACGATGGCATTTTTGTTGTTTTCATTACCTCTGGAGGAGGTCTGAGGAGCCCTGGTGGCCTGGTGCTGATGCATTGAGCTGTTCCCTGCCAGGTCAGCAGTTCAAAACCACCAGCCACTCCTTAGGAGAAAAACAGGGCTTTCTACTCCCTTAAAGAGCTGCCGTCTGGGAAATTCACATGGGAAGTTCCACCCTGTGCTCGTCGGCATCGACTCAGTGGCGGTGAGTTTGTCCTCTGACCCCCTTCTCAGAGTCCCACCCACAGTGCTCTGGTTTGAGCATCTCAATCGCTCCTTGCACATGCTCCAAAGTAATTCCTCCTTCGTGTGCCTTTTAAGACACCCTGGTGCCCCCTTCCCTTCCCCCCAGTGAGCATGTAAAATGAATTCAGCCCTGCCCTCCTTGGGGTGATGTTGGGTTGGTGTTTGTAAATAACACTGCCTAGGAACGTTGAGGTGACTCTGGGGCCTCACGGGGAATCCATGTCCTTGTTCAAGGCTTTGTCTTGCACTTGACTTCCCCTGACCAGGAACTTTTTCAACCGATGAAGGTTGCCAGGTCAGAGGTGGGACTTGGGCCCTGCAGGGTTTCCCAGTGCTTGAGAGCATGGGATCGGAGCAGGAGGAATTTGATCCTCTGGATTCCGGGCAGGTGCCTTGTTTCCTCTGCCTTCAGTGTTTCCTGCGTGTGACTCAGTGCCGTGTAAAGAGGCGGCATCTTGATATGTCACCCTAAGACAGAGTGAGTCAAGGTGAAGCCTTCCATGGGATGATAATGGCTTGGAAGGGGAGAAGGGTCAAAGTGGTTGAACTTAATGATGCAAATCGTGATCACGGAAGAGAGTTATAAACCGAGTGACAGAGGTTAGGCAGAGGTGAGAGGTTTTTAGCCAGCTAGAAAGAAAATGATTAAAAGCGTACCATGGACTAAGGAGGCATTCATCAGTGTGAGAAACACCCCAGGAGAGGCGTCCAAGAGTCCTGATTTTTTTTTAAACAGATTTTAACAGTGTTTCTTTTCTTAATCATTATATATGGATTATTAAATTTAGATGCAATTTTTAAAAAAATAAAAATGTGCAAGTACAAACCAGAGTTGTCATATGTAGCAAAGAGAGAACTCAGAAAATACTCAATCTAATGTTTAAAAAAATCTTCCTTTTTTTTAAAGTGACCAGACTTCCCGCTTTTGGTGGGACGGTCCCGATTGTAAACAATTTTTCCCACATCCCGTGGCGTTTAAAAGCCCTGATTTTTGAAGAGAATGCACGACAAGCTAGGGAACGGTGGGATAACAGGAAGGGAATATACCCCGTCAACGCACACTGCCACCCCCGGACAATGGTGTCCCACTTTACCAATGTTAAACTCTGATCACTTTACAACCCATGTGTAAGTGGATGTATTGTGTCTGACCTGGCAACAGCAGGTAAAATGAAGCTGTGTGGAGAAGGGTGGCGTGGGACCAGGCAGCATTCCATTCACTTGTTAGATCACCGGGATCGGAACCAGCTCAAGGATAGCTAACACTACACTGGCCCTGACCAGTCTCCCTGGTCTCAGAAAGGGCAAAGAGGAGCTCTCAGAGGAAGGCGAGCCTTCCATACATACATCGTGGATTCGATAGGCGCAGTTGTCTGGCGATAATTATTATTTATTATGGTGAAGTTATAGAGAGCATGAGACAGAAATCCTAAGAGTCAAACACATTTCACATCAGGGTAGCATGCTCACCTCCACCATGGGGCCGTGAGAGTGGGGGAAGGGATTACATGAGGGAGAGGAGCCAAGAGTTTGCAGAGCTGAGGGGACTCAAGAGAGGCAGCAGAGAGAGGGCCTCTTGATCATGCCGAATCCTTATAGACCCTTTGGAGCCATGCCAGGCCCCTAATTACATACGTCACAGGAAGAGGTTATGCCATTTGCACATGTTATAGGAAAGGGTTGTATCAGGATCCCAAGTGACAAGACCAGACCCCAGACTCCTGGATGTGGCTAAACAGGTTTGACGAGATATCATTAGCAACAGCATGTGAATCCACCCACAGGCTTCAATGGAAGCAAATCATCATCCTAACAGCAGGGCAGTCACCTCTACTGTGAGACACACAGAGGTCTCAGGTAACTGGAACTTCAGGGAGACTATCTAACTACTGACTTCCCACTAAATGCTGGCAAATAGTTTGCTTAATACTTTAGAGTATCTGTAATTGTGGAAAAGTCCTGTCTTCATCCCACCAGGGGCCGTCTGCAGAATGCAACAAGAGCCTTCAACTGGTCTGTGAACCCCGGCAAGGGGAAGATGGGCAGGATCTTGAACGCAGGCTAGTGGGGACTGGAGAGGTAATGCCTCACCGAGATGTCCTTGGAGAAGAAACTCCAAATCATGTGCAGTTGACAAGAGTACGAGGGACCCAGGTGGAGTGCATTGCTCCAGCAGGATTGTTGCAATTTGTGGAAACTTCTTGCAGCTGGTGGGAAGGTTGGGTTTTTGTTTTTGTTTTTTTTTGGGGGGGGGCGGTTTAAATCTTAAAATAAATAAGGGCTGGTTTTAGGCAGATGCAAAACAATATCCAGTTGACTCCTTGTGACACTGTGTGCCAGAGCAGGACTTTGCTCCATTTGGTTAGCAGTGACTGGGTCTTTTGGGAAATAGATCATCAGGCCTTTCTTCTGCAGCGCCTCTTGGTGAATGCAAACTCCCCAGTTTGGGGTGAGTAGCTGAGTATAATAATTGTGTGCACTACTCATAGATGGGGGCTCTTTGTTTATTTGCTTATTTTGAATAATATTTTATTGACCTATGAGGGGGTACCCCCCAAAAAAGGAAAAAGCTCCACTGGGTGGGGCTTTCATAGTACACATTTTTTCCCATCAGAAGAGCATCAAGTCACTTGCTCTGAATTAGTGCACCCAGTGGCATCACCTGAGAAGGTTCTCTCTGGTCACAGTGAATTTTTTTGTAAAAGCAATTTCACTCAAACTTTGTTTGGGTTTTTTTGTTTTTTGTTTTTGTTTTTGTTTTTTTTTTTTGGTGTGTGTGATGGCCGGTTTAAGAGAACAGAGGGTGGCTGTGAAATGTTACCTGCTTGGGGAAAAGACCACAGAAACTGCTGTGATGTTGAACACAGATTGCAGGGAAAACTCACATGTATAGTGGTTTTCTCATTTCAAAAAAGGTAGAATGTCGATTGGTGACAAAGCTCATTTTGGATGTCCTTCAACTTTCTGAATGGATGAAAATATCGACCAAATTCATTCACTGTGCTTGAAGATTGGCAATGGACCCTTGAAGAGATGGGGTTATCTGGATGATCTTGGAACTCATTTCAAACTATTTTAATAGAAGATCTGGGATTGATGTAAGGAGGATCATGCATTTGGAAATCTTACCACAAGGTCAGACTGTTAATCAAACTCTCTAGTTAGAGGGTTGTGTAACTGTGTGTGACCAAAAGCGGAAAAAAGGCCTAGTTTGTGGCAGACAGATAGGTTTTGCCACCATGACAGTGCACATGCATCTCAGTGCTCCAGTTTTTGACAAAGAACAGCATGCCTCTCTTATCTCCCACACCTACTCACCTGACGTCATTCCATGTGACTGCCTTTTATTTCTAAAAATGAAGAGGGACATGAAAGGATAGCGATTTGAGGATATAGACGAGGTGAAGGGAAAAATCGAGGGAGGTGCTGTCAGCCATCCAAACAGATGAGTTTGAAAAATGTTTCCAAGAATGTAATCACGTATTTGACAAATGTTTTAAATGTAATGGAAAGTACTTTGAAGATGATAAGGTTTGTTTTGTAAAAAAAATAATAATAACAATAATTAATGCATAGCTTTGGGGGTGGGAACATCCCTCATTCCAATATATCCCTTCACATGCAGTTCTGTTGTCCAGTCCCAGTGGGTGGAACTATACAGTCATCAATGCTGTCAACTCCCCTCTCCCTCCTTCCTCCCCACCTCTCATTTCCCGCACCCTCAGGGAACCCTTACTCCTGGCACTCTCTGACGTGACAGCTATTTTGACTACCCTGTACCGAGTATATCTTCAATGAACAAATGAGCATACACAAGTCTACCACTATAAGAAGGGGAGGAAATCTTAGCTATAGTTAGCGGTTTGCTCAGTGCAACACTGCACCCTGGAATTATCTTCCATTCTGTAAGGCCTTATTAAGAAGGACTGTCCAGTTGTCTTGCTGTTGAACTTTGGGTCTCCACTATATCCAGTCCCCTTCACATAAATGTGGATGCGTGTAGTTTGAAGGATGGGGACTCTTTAACTCTGGGTGTCTGTAGAATCGTGATTGGATGGATGGGTGGAGATGACTGAGGCTGTAGAGAGAAAGGGACAGAGTAAGATACTTAGGGATGATGAAGACAAATCAGCCTGTGCCTGAAATGAAAGGCGATGGGAGTTACTTTATACCTTGTAGCCACCGAATGTCACAGGAGTGCAGGTGTGTGGGGAAAGGAGATTTGAAAACAAAACAACAGCAAAAAAACGCATTAAAAAAAAACCCAAACTTGTTATTGTGAATTGCGTGAGTTTGCAGAAAAGATCAACATTCCATTCAACAATGCAGGACCCCCACAGCCACTCCCTTTCTGAGTTTCCTGTTTCCATTCCCCCTGTTTTCCTAACCTTCTCAGGATTAGAACTTGACCCACGGGTAAATGCTGCCCTTTGATCTCAAAGGGTGGATGCTTCTAAGGTGTGCATAACAGCCTGCTTGTGGTGTGGCAGAAAATCGAGTCAGGCGGGTGAGTTCACTTCCAGAACTGAAGTGTGGCTCAGGACCGTAGTCTCTGGGCTCTAATGAGCTTTCTTTAACATTTTTCTCCCACTCTATTTCAGCCCTTTTGATGTAACCCCTTCCAGAACAGTTGGCCGTGGCAGCTAGACATGATCTAGTTCTTCTGGTCATGGGGTCTGATGTTCATGGGATCTGTGAGTGCATTAGTCTTGTCGTGTGTGTTCAA
>PVJH01041432.1:0-14970 GCA_004026705.1 Nesogale talazaci | reverse complement strand
GGCCTGAAACCCACTCTACTCTGTGAGTCTGCAGCTCGGCCCTTCCTCCCCTGCCCCCACTGAAAAGAAAGCCCCCCAAACCCCAGAAACAACTGCTGTGACTTGCAAGCCTGCTGGCGTTCCAGGGCTCCTAACCACAGGGCAGCCGCCCACCCCACCAGGCACGTAGACAGAGGAGGATGATGGCAATCTGCTGGAGTCCTAGTCCAGCCTTGGAAGTCCCAGGGGCAGGGCTGCTCTGCCCTAAAGGGTTGATAGGAGCCGCACTTAGCTCCATGGCAGCGGCACTGGGAGTTTGGGTTGAATGATGTTGGTTTAATAAACTGACAATGTTAAACATATTTTCATGCATTGAGCGATCATCTTAGGAAACGGAGAAACCGGATGAAAATATAAATTCTCTACTCTCATAGCCACGGGCTTGAGAGAGGCTGGCCTTGGTGGGGGAAGGTTCTCACAGGGAAAAACAGTAACTCCTAAGACAGACAGGAAGAGTTCTTCCTATGACTGCCCTCCCTTAAGATGCCAAGGCAAAGCTGTTCTTGTGAGGGTCCCTGGCTTTCCCTCCTGGCTGTAAATGCCTGACGGCTAAAGTAGACAAGGCTCATTCTCTCCTTAACTGGCTAGAGGTCAGCCTTTCCCTTGGCATCTTTGCGGCCTGAAACATTCAAGAAGGGCCCACCCTTCTTGTAAATTAAGAGGAAGCCGGATGCATGTCATTCTCCAGGAACAAACTCTTCACGCAGACCCTTCACCACACAATGTCATCACGCAGACCCTCCACGATACAATGTCATCACTACGAACACCCAGTGGTCTCACACAGACTGTCTAAAGCATGCTTTTTCCGGCTGTCTGCTGCTTGATATTCCCCTGGAGCGAGTGCCACCGCTTTGACACCATCAGTTTCTTGCTGGCCAGACACTTCCTTTGAGATCTTCGCCCCAAAGGAGTCAGGAGACCTCAGGTTCACGTTTTGGCCAGTCGACTGTGGAGGTGCCTGAGGGAGGTTGGCATGCCTCACTGGTGCATATACCATTTCATAAACTGGCCCTCGCCCTCAGGATGCCAACACGGGAGAGGAGCCTGTCCCGATTTCTCAGTCTGTCTCATTTCCTATCCTCACACTCTCCTAATCGCAGGGCCTGTTGGGTAGTAGGGCAAATGTCCCATGCTTGGCCCATTTTCTCACTGGACTGTAGAAGTTCTGCATAGAGTCTAGATGTTCAGCCCGCATCAGTTACACAGTATTCTCTCCCAGCCTGTGGGTTCACTTTGCTGACAATGTCTCAATGCGCTTCGGTGTTTCCTTTTGGTGTGGCCCCAGGTTTCTCTCTCAGGGCCTTTGGTGTCCGATCCAAGAATCTGGCTTCCCACCTTGAATGGATTTAACCCCCTCCCTCCCCTATAGAAAATCAACTTAGCTACCGACAGATGAGGGACCCTGCAGGTGTAATGGGTATGTGTTGGGCTTTGCAACCTGAACGTCTACAGTTCAAAACCACCAGCTGATCCTTGGGAAAGAGACGGGGCTTCCTACTCCTGTAAAGAGTGACCATCTCAGGCACCCCCAGGGGCGGGTCTACCTTGTTGTGCAGGGTTTCTGTGCGTCAGTATGAACTTGATGGCAGTGAGCATGCAGGTGTACGGGCTCCTCTGTGGGCCCTTAGAGAAGTACACACTGCTTCCTGTGCTTCTGTAAACAGGGCTTCTTCGTCCTGGGTCCAAACGGCCCAAGTCGGAAACAGGCCCTGGAGTCTCACTGAAAAATGGCTGTCAACCACACCCTGAACCAGTGACTGAACCAGTCACACCCTCCAGCCTGCCAACCACCCAATCGCCAGCAGTCAAAGCAGCATACCCGGTGGTATCTCTGTGAGGGACGGCTGCCCCAATTTCCCTGGGCCACAACCCAACTCTTTGGAACTCTGCTTGGTAACATGTTCTCAAATCACGAGGTGCGAGTCCCTCCCCACTTTTCCTCACCCTCTCAAGAGTGTTTCAGTGATTTGAAGTCCTTCGCAATCTCACAAAAATCTGGGGCTCAGACCAGCAAGGTTGTGTGACGGCTCCTTGGACATGGTTCCTGTAGCCTGAGCTGGCTGATAAGATGCCCACGGCTCACCTGGCCCTGGGCCTGGCTTTCTCCGCATTTCACCTTGCACATGTGCGCAGAGCCTCCCCGCTGTGCCCCCTTACCCTCCCCCCCCATGGGTGCTCCTGGGTGACAGGGATAGGGTCTGCTTAGGACACCCCTCGATGGGCAGTTAGAAAGGGGGGGGTGGATCATAAGACTGAGGCATAACAAGAGATGTTGTTTCCCATAGAGATCAAACCCAACCAGTGGGAGCTCCTCTCCTCTGGCTGGGCTGAAGGCCGAGGCCTGGGATTAACTCACCCACCAGACAGGCCGCCATGTCGCCACAGTCGATGAGGAGGTAGCGGGGGCTCTCAGGAAGCAGAGGCAGAGAGGCAAGCTGGAGGATGCCCGGCACCAGGCAGCTGGACAGCAGCAGGGGCCAGCTCTGTGGGCCCCCCAGGAACTCCCTGGGAGAGGCAGAGGAAAGGCAGGGCAAGGCATCTCCTCCCCAGAACTCTTCTCATGGGGCCACCTGCCTACAGACAGTCTGCATCACCCTAGCCTGCTCTAGGCCCAGCTGTCAAGATGTCTCCCACCTGGTAGGGGCCAGAGAAGGTGGGTCACTCCTTCTCCTTCCCCCAGAGTCCTCTCTGCCCCTCTTCCTGGTATGATCAGGCTACATTCCCTCGCGGAAATCCAACCTTCCCCTTCTCCTCGGTCAAGGCCTGATCTGGAGCGGACTGGAGGGGTGAGGCCCCTGGATGAGGGTCACTGAGAGCCAGATGGATGTGGGCAGGGCCTCATTGTCCTAAGCTACATGGTGGGCGGCGGAGGACTGGACAGAAGGACTTGAACAGCACTCCTCAGTCCATGCGATGTTCCTGGCATAGGGAGGTTACCTGAGTCCAACCACCTGTCCCATCATGATGCCCAGGGCTGCAAAGATGGCCGAGGTCATGGCCACGGCTCCTCGGAGCTCCTTGGGGGCACTCTCCCCCAGGTACATGGGCTGGATATTCATGCTCACACCTGGACACAAGCAGAGATAGGTCAGCTTCCACATCAGCCTCCAGACACCGCTGGCCTCCTCCGCCTGCTGCCCAGCTCTCTGTCCGATGCATTCTGAGTCCTCCTAGACCCAGAGGACGCCTGCCCCATGGGCTTCTGAAAGGGATGTTTCCCTCAAATCAGCTGTCTGTCCTCTTGTTCCCCCACCCACCGGGATCGGGGGCTCTCCCAACAACCTGCTGCTGGATGTGTGCGACAGACGCTGGAGGAGCTGAGCGAGGAGGCGGGAGAAGGTCAGGCCTTGCTCCTGGATGCCCACCCCTGTACTGGCTCTCAGGAACCCGCTCTGGCCTGGTGCAGCAAACTACTTAAAACGGCTTCCAGGCATAAGTCCAAGGAAGCTTGTGGACACAGCAGGTTTTGTGTTGGGGTGCTAAAGAAAAGACTGCCAGTCCAAGACGCCCATCCACGTCAAGAGGGGAAGATAAGCCTGTCTCAGAAGGTGTACAGGCTCAGATGTCTTATGGAACCATTTGGGGACAGTGTCCCCACTACCCACCCCAGAGGGGGGCCTGTGACGGACGGCTAGGTCATGGGTCCACATGGTTCTATGGGAAAGTAAGAACACGGCTAATGACGCCTCCTCGGGGAGGTGGCAGATCTAAAGGAAATGCTGTGGGGGGGCTGGATGATTTCTTGCGCCTGTCCTTCCTGCTTGCTCGGAACCTGTGGACTTGAGTTGGACAAACCTAGGCTACTTCCTGGATATACATTTCCCTCTTGGAATAAAGCCTTCTCCTACACACATGTGAGTGCCGCTGGCTTTGTTGCTCCGGGAAACTCGGCCTAACACAAAAGATACACCAGGAGTGGGGCTCTGGAGAAGCGGATCGTGAGGGCGGTGGGTGGAGGCATGTCTGACCCCTGCCGTAGGGCAACTGGGCGCCGTTGGATTTTCCTGCTCCTTTGGGTACCCAGAGGAGGGCCAGCTGTGGCTGCCATGGCATCTGGAACTTGATCATTCGCTAGAGCTCCAGCCGCTGGGAAAACAAGCACTTTGGGGGGATTTCCCCGTGGTAAAAGTCACACTGTTGAAACAAGGTGTCCAATACTGGCAGGCCAGCTGGATTTTATTCTGCCCCTGGCCTGGGGCCCCAGTGGTCTTCAGGGAACAGTCTAGAGAGGAGAAAACTGAACCTAAATGTTACAAAAGGCTTGGGCTTAGAATGATTCATTTAGCTGGCTGTACCAGGATTAGATTGCTTTCTCCCATCTTGTGACAGACATGACGAATATTGGGAACTGTGATTAAGGAGAGTTTATAAGCCAGACTTTGCTCTTCACCATTGGGTCTGCTAAAAGGGAAGTTGAAATTTGCCCAGAAGAAACAGGCCTTTGTCTTACGTCAATAGAGTCAGAGGCAGAGTCTCACCCAGAACAGTGAGTGACCGGGTAGTTGCCTTTGAACTGGAAGGAATCAAAACAGTTGCCTGTGGACATCACCTAGGTTGTCCTCGTGAGAGAACATCCCTGTACAGGGCTGAGAGTTAAAGGGAGCTTGCAGAGAGCCAGATCTGCTCACTGGCTGCCCACCTGGATCCGTGTATTGAATGTAAATGAGGGACTCACAGCAATGAAGACCCAGGCTGAGTTCAGCCACTGTCACCTGTCAGCCTGGCTGGCAGGGACTAGAGACAAGAGACCAGGAGGAGCTGGCTGGTCTGATGTCTGAAGAGTTGTAAGAAACCAGAGCCTAAGGCTTGCCTCATGCAGCCTGAGGGGGTTAGGGTTGGTGAGAATACATGAAGGGACCAGAGGGTCACACCACGGGATGGGGTGGGGGCTTCAACCGCTGAGAATCTTAGCCCAGCCACGTGAACACAAATCTAACGATCATAGATATCGTGCTTGGTCAGACCCTCAATGAGCTCAACAGACACTGCAAGCAACCACGGGTCAAACATAACAATTGGGAGGGTCGGACAGGTCAGGGCGGTGTTTCATTCTATTGTACACAGGGGTCCCTGTGAGCTGGAACTAATTAGACCCTAACAACAGTCTCTATCAATCATCTCTATCAATCATCTATCATCAATCTATCTATCTATCTATCTATCTATCTATCTATCTATCTATCTATCTATCTACCTACCTACCTATCTGTCATCGATCTGAAGGAGAAGGGGATGGATGGATCACGGGAACCGAGGGAGAAGAGTCTGACCTACCTGCACTGACTCCAATGAGCAGCCTGCCCAGCATGATCATCTCAAAGGAGCCTGCTTTGTGGCTGAAGGCAAACAGGGTCCCTGCAGCCACCACGAAGATGTTATTCACCAGGAGGGACTTCTTCCTTGGGGAAGGGAGACACAGGGCAAGGCAGACTCAGGAGCAACCCTGTGGAACCCAGAACACAGAGTTCTAGGAAGCTTGTATCAGTTCAACTGGGGCACATGCCCTACATATTTGGAGAAGGGGAAAAAAAGACTTTCTGATACTTTTATCAGAAGTATATATATTTTTTGTCTGTTGTTGTTGTTTTCGTGGCATCACTGCTCTGGTGGGAGTAGGATGCCCAGCCTTACTCCTGGAGAGCTGCAGCTGGATTTGAACCATCAACCCTATGGGCTGCAGTCCCGCACACAACCACTGTGCCACCAGGGCAGAAATATATTTTATTTGTTTTTTGGGGGCATCACTGCCCTCTGGTGGTGGGCGTAGGAGGCCCAGCCTTTGCTCCTGAGGAGCTGGAATTGAACCTCCATCCTGGTGGGCCGCAGTCCTGCGCACAACCACGACGTCACCGGGGCTCAGCCCCCAGAAATATATTTTGTTTTGTTTTTTGTTTTGGGGGGAGGGGCATCACTGCTCTCCGGTGGTGGGAGTAGGAGGCCCAGCCCCACTGCTGGAATTGAACCTCTGTCCCAGTGGGCCGCAGTCCCGCGCACAACCACTACGCCACCGGGGCTCAGCCCCAGAAATATATTTTAAAGAAAGAAATGAAACGGAAAAAAGAATACATTTCTTTTGTCTGAGCCGATTACATTGCATCCTGGCTTTCTGTTACTTGCCACTGGCGTCCCATTATCTACACAAATGCAATGTTGCCTCCAGCCCAGGAAGTCCCACCAGGGAAAGAGGGGCTCGTGGAATGTCCGTGACATGCCTCGGTGTGTTGACATCCCATCGCTCAGAAGCAGTGCTCCTAGAACGTGAGGCCCCACAAGAGCAGAACCGCCCAGCCCACTCAAGAATACAGATGTGGGCCCACCCACTAGGCGGAGCACCCCAGCCAACTGACCGCGGAGCTGAGACAGGAGGGAAAACCACAAAGGCAGGGAGTAGAGCCTCCACCTGGATTTCCAAGACTTTCTGAAAATAAAATTGCTGCTCCCCACTCCGTCCCCTCACCCCAACTCAGTTCTCTCTACTCTTTCTACTTCTGCTACTGCAAAGACAGAACCACAAACCTGTGACCCTCAAGTGGATTCCAACGCGTGGAATTGCCCCACCAGATGTCCTGAGGCTGCCCATCTTTAAAGGAACAAACAGATGGCCTCCTCTAATCTCTGGTTCGAACCACCAGCCTTATGGTGAGTGGTGCAATGTCCAACCCGCTGTGCTGCCAAGCCTCCTTTCTTCTCTTATATTGAAATTTCAACTGAGCGTGTAGACTGTAGACTGCCAGGAGAAGTTACCTGCAGGGCTGCCCAAAGAGCGGTCATGATCTGGAGGTCCTACACTCAGAGAGGAGAAGAGCACACCCCTTATGGTGCCCCTGGTGGCTGTGGAGCGAATACATTGTTGAATGTGGGCTGCCTGAATAATTCCAGGTGGAACGCCTGTGTGACTGAATGTATGGGCAGAAGGAGTTGGCGGTGGGCCAAAGAGGTGGGTAGCAAAGAGGTGGACTGTAATGACGTTTTGCTTTTTTCTACTCAGCATTCACAGATGTAGACATGTGACCCGAGCTGGACCAATTGAGGCCTGCCTTCCTGGGTCCTGAATCTTGACTTTAGAAAGCAGAAGGCGGACCAGGCTTGCTGCTGGGCATCTGGTGGACATCGACACAGAAGGAAAGTCCAGACGCTCGGGTGATGGAGACCTTTAGCAGTGTCTCAGTCCCTGCCCTGCTCAAGGCGTAACTTTGAAGGATTCCTTTTCTTGTTTTGTTCAATTTCCCCTAATATCCTTCCAGTTATTTACTGTCCTGTTTTTTTAAACCAAGTTAGTGAGAGGCCATTTCTGTTGTTTGGAACCCAAGAACTGTGTTAGCAGATTCAGGAGGAAGGAAATCATGGGGTTGGGGGGTACGAGAGTTAGGGATTTTGTCAACTCTACACTCCTGGCTAGGGGTAGAGTCAAACCTGTCAATCAAGGCGCAGCTGGATGACAGCTCCTTGATGGAGAAGAGCAAGATAAACTGAGACAGTGCCTCTCCCTGCCCCTCTGCCTACCTGCCTGCTGAAACTGCCCACCTCAAGGGGGGGACGGGTGTAGGAGCCAACTTCCAGGCTGCCTGCACCAGGCTGTGTCCCCACCCATTTTGGATCCCCAGGACTCTGTCCCTCCTGGCCTGCAATCTTCCTGCTTCACTTTTCTGAGTCGCTGGCCTGCAGCTATGAGAGGCTGAAGAGGGGCTTCCGGACTAGCATTGGACTTGAGTTAGACTCAGCTGGGAGGCCTTCTTGACCTATAAATACTTCTCATACATAGAACGGTGTCCCTGGATGCGTTTCTCTAGACAACCTGGCCTGACACCTAAGGGACGCATACTTACTTGAGGTGAGCGGGAGACAGGCTAACACACAGTGCTGCCAGGAGAGGTGCACAAAGGACACCTGGGAGGATGGGACCGGAATCTGGCAGAGCCTCCTTCTGCGAGGCTTGGGGTCACAGTACCCAAGAAGGTCAAACAAAGAGTCCTTGGGTGAGGCACAAGGTGAACCATTTGACCGCTAACCCAAACCATTTTGGCTCACGGTTTGAGTCTACCCAGAGGCACTTGGGGAGTTCCTGACGTCCAAGCGGTCATGGCCACTGAAAACTCTGGGAAGGAGCTCCACTCTGTGCACACGCGTGCATGCATGCAGCCAGTGCCTGTCTGAATGGCTCACCAGGCGCAGGCTGGTGGGCTGGTAGGGCACAGAGCATCTGTCTGTGGTGGGTTCACGAATCTAGATCCCAGAAACCCTCCCTCACAGGAACTGGACACTTTCTTCTAGAAAGCCTCAGCTGTGTCTTAGCTTACAAACGGACAGGGCACCCGGCCCACCCCCGTTAGGACGTGAAAGGGGCCACAGGAAGCACTTACCTCCCCACCATGACGGCCATGGGCCCTGCCAACAGCGACCCCAAGAGGCCCCCCAGCGAGTAGAGCGAGACGGTGAGTGACCACAGCAGCAGAACCAGATGCTGGGGCATGGGCTCGCCAGTGCGTGCCCGCCACGTCTCATTGGTGAACTCCTGAATGTACTGTGAGCAGAGATATCCGTCAGCCTCCTGGGGTGGGGTGGGGTGGGGGGTTCCCACAGACAGCCTCCCCCAAAGTCCCCACCCACGGCTTCTGCCGAGGCAGGTACAAGCCAAGTGCCCACTCCGCGCAGGGCCCTGGGTGGGCTTCTCCCCCACACTGGGTAACCTGTTTGGCCCTGCCCCCCTCGCACACCACTGGGTGCCCTTGCCAACTGGCTATGTTGGACTTGGCCAGGGGCAGCACCAGCAAGTCACCCAGTGACGTGGGAAGCAGGTGCTTGTCCTCCTGGATCCCTCCCTGTGAGGTCCCCTTGGCTGGGTGATGACCTGCTGTGTACATGTCAGAGCTCCTGTAAGAGCTTCTTCAACCTATGGCCGTTAGCGACGGAGCACAACCACACCAAGGCGGTTGCGCCTGTCCCACCGCACTCTGCCCCTTCGCCTCAGTTCAGAGCCGCCAGCAAGGAGAACAGTGGATGTGCACCACCGCTTACCAAAAGGTGGAGGGGGGGGTGTCACCTTGAGGTCCCTCGGGAGAAAGACCTGGCCATTTGCATTCAGGAAAAACTCTCAGATCATTCTACTCAAACACAGGAGGCACCATGAGTCAGGGGCAACTTGATGGCAATGCTTTCCGTGAGGTGTGTGTGTGTGTGTGTGTGTGTGTGTGTGTGTGTTCATGCACATATGTAGGGGGCTGTAATGGGTCAGGAGAGGCCTGGTCTGAGGATGCTGTGCCTCAAAGACTCCTGACCGGCGTAAGTCTTCTCGTCAAAAGGCCTGTGCCCTTTGCTGCCTAGCTGAGAGATCAGTGGTTCAAACCCCCCAGCCACTTCACAGGAGAAAGAGGCTGGCTGCTCCTGTAAAGACTGCCAGGCTTAGAAATGCTTTGGGGGCAGTTTAGCTCTGTCCTGCAGAGTGGCTGGGGGCTCAGAATCAACCAGAGAACCATGGGTTTCCTTCTGTGTCCCCAGAGAGGTGATCACCTGACCCAGACCTGGCCAATCTGAGGGTTCCATCCTCCTGGCCATGTGATTGGCTGCTTTAAAAAAAAATTTTTTTTTGGAGGGGGCATCACTGCTCTCCAGTGGTGGGAGGAGGCCCAGGCCCACTGCTGGAATTGAACCTCCGTCCCAGTGGGCCGCAGTCCCGCGCACAACCACTACGCCACCGGGGCTCAACCTGATTGGCTGCTTTCAATCGCATGCCTACCTCTAGACCAATCAGAGTCTTCCCTGGGCTTACTGCCAGAGCTCACAGGGAAGACTGGCTTGAGTCAGGAGAAGACCGTGGTATCTAACTGGGCAGCAAGTGGACAGGTGCTCCTCGGAAGCCTGTCTATTCTCACAAGGACTCCGGGAGACCCTCCACTCTTCTGGGAAGAGGGGCGGCTGGAGCCAGGTTGAGCGGTCTGAGCAGGGGAGAGGCTGAAGATGAACAGGGGGCCACGACAGAGACAACGGGAGGTGATGGCTGGATTCCGGGAGTGGTTCGAGAGGAGCTGGTATCGACAAGAGGAAGGGAAGGATTGACCCCAGCTTCGTGGGTGGGTCCCAGGGTGGGTGGTGGAGTCATTGCTGAAACCAGGGACAGGGGAAACTCGGGTTTGGGAAGAAGGCAGAGCTTGTTCAGGACCTGTCGGACGCCCTGTGGAGTGGACTTGTAGGGGAGATTAACCCCAGGCAACCCCCACCCCAACACCCCCTCCAACAGTGGGGACATACCAAAGTTGGGGTATTGATGATGGAGAGGTTGTAGCCAAACTGAAAACTCCCTCCAATGCCGGCTGCACAGATGGTCAGGATCAGGACCCTGGCCTGGACCTGAGGGGGAGGGGAGGATGGGTCGTGACTGGTAGCAGCCCCCCCTCCGCCCCCCGTTCTCCTTGGCATGGCAACGCCAGGCCTCAGCCTGCCCTGCAATTGGCCTGAATCCTGGAGTAAAGTGTCCACTTCACAGATGAGGAAACCGAGGCCTGGAGAAGGGAGGAGGTCACAGAACACAAACATCTGAGCTAAGCCTCCATAACTCTGAGCCAGGGCACCCCACCTCACAATCCCCAGTTCCAGCCCCTGAGGCCAAGACGCCAGCCCCCAGCTAGGGCTCCGCCTTTTGAGTCCAAGACTGCACCCCTCAGTCCAGGGTCTATTCTCCCATTGCAGGGCTCTCCCTCCTGAGCCTAGGGTTCTACCCACACCCACTCCAGGGCTCCACCCTCTGGGCCTAGCTCTCCACCCCCAACTCATGGCTCCACCCACAAGTCCGGGGCTCCACCCACCCACCACCAAATTCAGACCCAATCACCACCCTGCCCTCAGTGCCCGCTTCCTTTGAGCCACCCTTTTCCAAAGCTGGGCAGACGCTGTCATCCTCCTCTTCGGCTGCCCTGGGCACAGCTGCTGTCCGTGGGAGAACCATTTCCTGGGCTGGGCACGTAAGAAGCCTACATCCCCAGCAGTAGAGGCAGGGGCATCCTAGAGCATGTCCTTCAGCCTCCGCAAGGTCGTTCTCCCACAGAGAGGCTGGGCCCCAGGGGTGTGGACGGAGCTGCCCCCATCAGCTTGTTCTCTGTGGCAGGTGTGAAGAAGCCACATAGACCTGCAGGGACGGAGGGGGGTGGGGGGTGCCTGCACTGTAGTCTGCATTCGAGTCACCTTCTTGCCGACAAGGGAGGTGAGGAGGCTGGGGTGCAGCTGAAGGGACGTGCCCCACACACTTACCTTGTCCACCCTCCTTGGGGACAGGATGGGGAGGATTCAATGCTTTGCAGGTCCACCCCCCCACCCCCCGCCCCCGAGTTGGTGTATGTATTCACCCTGTCTGTATTTTACTGAGATAAGTTTTCATTGAAAAACAACGGCTCGTTCAACTTGTTTTGATCTAGTTCATACCAGAAGCTCTCCACTCCCTCAAGCCAAACTCCCTGCCATGGAGTCAAAGGCAACTGAAAGCAAATGTATTGGGCAGGGCAGAACTGTGAGTTTCCAAAACTGTAGCTTTGTATGGGAGTAGGGAGCTCGGCCCTTCTCCTGCGGAGCCAAGAAAGTCGGGGATGAGGGAACAACAAGGGATCTAAAATTGATGGGGAGACCGGCATAAAATGCCTGGTGGGGTTTGATCGAGTGCAACATATCTGAGAGGAAGCGCTGAGAACCGAATGGAAGGGGAGCATGGCCGTGGGGCAGGAGGAAGGTGAAAGGAAACAGAGGACAGAAGTAGGAGGCAAAAGCTACTTATAGAGGTATATATATGTTCACTAATTTATAAAGGGATAGAAGCCAAGGTACCTATATATTAAATACTAAGATAGCAGACTTGGGCCTCTACTCAAGGCCTCCCTCAACACAAGAACACTTTGTTCTAATGACCTGGCACTCTTTGATACTCACCCTTCCAACATGATCGCTGAAGGCAAAATGGGGGCATCAGCACACGTGGTGAAAAAAGCTGATGGTGCCCAGCTATCAAAAGACACAGCATCTGGGGTCTTAAAGGCTTGACGTTAAACAAGCAGCCATTTAACAGGGAACCAAGTAAGTCCACATGAAAGAAGCACACCAGCCTGTGTGATCATGAGATGTCGACTGGATGGGGTGTCAAAAGATCCCAAACAAACAGTTATATCAATGTGAAAGAGGGGGTTTGGAGTGGAGACCCAAAGCCCATCTGTAGACAACTGACATCTACCAACAGAAGGGTCCCAAGGCAGGGACAATTCAATCAGGGTGCAGTAACAAAACACACATCAGGTCTCTAGTTCCTGAATGTTTCTCTCCCCCCCAGCCACTACCATGAGCTTTCTACCTCACAAATCTGGCTAGACTGGGGAACACACGTTGATACAGATAAGAGCTGTCTACACATGGCATTCAGGAGAGATAAAATATTCAGGAACAGTAGTGGGAGTGGCAACATCCTGACGGTAGGGGGACAGGGGTGTGAGTGGGGAAGGGGAAGAAAGGGAGAACCCATTACAAGGTTGTATATAGAGCCCACTCTGAGGGGGACGAATAATAGAAATGTGGGGGAAGGGAGACGACAGGATTAGACACGGAGAAATATATAATTGATCAAGGATTCATGAGGGTGGGAGGGTAGAGGAAGGAAGGGGGAAAAAAGGAAGACCTGATACCACGGGCTCAAGTAGAAAGAAAATGTTTTGGAAATGTTGATGGCAACCTGTGTACAAGGGTGCCTACTACAACTGAACGATGGATTGTCATGAGATGTGTAAGAACGCCACCCCCCTCCCGTAAAATGATTTTTCTAAAATGAATGAGGCACTGCCCGGTGCTGCACCACGCACACAATTGTCCGTATGCCAGAGCCCATTGTTCCAGGCACTGTGTCCGTCCATCTCCTTGAAGGCCTTCTCGCCCACTGCTCCTCCACTTACCAAGCAAGATGTCCTTCTCCAGGGACTGTGTGTGTGTGTGTGTGTGTGTGCGTGCATATAGACACACATACGTGTATGTAGATGAGGGGGCTTCAGAGCATTCACGGGAAAGTGGAATGAAGAGAGAACAGGATTTTCCCAGATTTTTGATGGCCTCGTACGGACTGTTAGTCAGTGCAACAAATCCAACCCACTGTGGTCAGGGAGTTCCAACCCCTGACCTCCCTGTAAGCCAGAATAGAACTGCACTTTGGATTCCCCAGGCTCTCAGTATTTATGGGAGCAGACAGCCTCTTCTTTCTCTGAGCGGCTGGCGGGAGTGACCTGCTGTCCCCAACTCCAGGCTGTGTAAGCCACTGCTGGTTCCCGCGGCTGCCACGGAGGGGCATAAAGTCGGGGGAAAGTGGCGCTATTTCACACTGAGGTGTGTTTGTCAGGAAAGGTGACCTCAATCTGAGGGTCTCAGGATGTGTGTGAGGGTCAGAAATGGATAAGAACAGTGTCCCCTCCCGGCTGTCAGCAGGACACCAGGCAGGGGCTCAGAGGGGATGAGAAGAGGAGGGCAGAGGAGAAAGCAGGGCGGCCAGCCAGGACTGCAGGGCTGGGTGTGGGGTGTCTATTGCCCCTGGGGGCTGGCCTGTGTGGCAGCAGAACCCAAGGAAAGCACAATTACTTGGGATGCTCCCCCAGACTTCCACCAGCCAGCAGACCTGTGAACTCAGGTGACCAAGGTATCGGGCCCTGGCCATTCCTGGGCCGGTCACCAGCTTGGCCTGGGGGTGCCCAGCACCTTGCTAACGATCCCCCGACATATAAACACACGTCGCCTTCACCAAGCCGTCCCGAAGCACCCGGGCTGACAAGCCAGCCCTTTCCAGGGGGCAAGCGTTCAGGGAGAAGGCGGGGAGGTAGCGGGGCTCGGCGGGGGCTGGGGGGGGCATCTCTGGCCGCCCCTCCCTACGTCCCCCGGTGAGCCCACCTTCATCCAGCAGGTGGGGCGCATGCGGGCGGGGGGCAGCTCATTCCGAGGTGGCTGCGGTTGGGGGGGGTTAGAGGGTCGACTCCGACTCGGGGCGACCTCATGCGCAAGGAAGGGAGCGGAGCTGGGTCCGGCGCCAGCCTCACCATCTCGGCGGCGCGGGAGCCCCGGGCTGCAGCCGCAGGATCGGCCCAGGAGCTGCGGGGCGGGGCGGCGCGGAGCCGAGCATGCGCGTTGTGCATGTCCGAGGCGAAACCGGCAACTGGCGGAAGCAGGCGCGGAAGTGCCGCGGCCGCGGAGGACGAGCCGATGAGTGGCCCGAGAAGAAACCCCCCCCCCCAAAAAAAAACCCACCCTCCACAATCCGACGCACAGTCACCCTTTCGGGCAGATTAGAGCTTCCCCATAGAATTTCGAAGTCTGTGAGTCTTTACCAACAGTCTCATCTGCCGCCAGCAGATGGCTTGAACCGCGGACCTCGAGGCTGCCCGAGGCCTGCGCCATCAGAGCGCTTGCGCGAAGTTGAGCCGCGTGCGGCGGCGGCCGCCGGAGCCCTGACGCAGGCGCAGGAGCGCGGGCGTGGTGGGTGGGGCCGGGGCGGGGCTGGGGGCGGGGGAGAGGCTCCGTCCCCGCCCACCGGGTGTTCCCAGCGGGGCGCGCCGAGCGGGGTAGCACCCTGGGAGGGCCAGTTGGGTGGGCGGACGGCTCTCGCCGCCCCTCCCTCGCCATCCCGCCGCTTCTGAGACCACCCGGTTGCAGACCGACCGGAAGGGGCCCTGGTCAAGGTCACCCCCGCCAGTCCTCTGCAGCCGGCCCTGCAGCCTTGCGCCGGCGCCTTGGCCAGCGCTTCCCCCTCCCTCACCTGGGATTCCAACCTGTGCCTCTGGGAGCAGGAGTCCTTGCTGCACCCCCTCCCAGCCCTCCAGCCCCCCCAACACATGTACCACCCCCGCGTCCCCCCGCCCCCCCCCCGAGGGAAGTCCAATTCATCTGGGAGAGACCGCTGACCCACCAGTCTCCGGAACGCTCTCA
>PVJH01041431.1:0-14976 GCA_004026705.1 Nesogale talazaci | reverse complement strand
GACTCCACCCCTACATTTCAATCATAAAATTAACATAAGCACATGACTGCCACAGTGGCTCATATAACTCTTAACACAATACATCCATCGTGTCAAGCACATTTGTTGCCATCATCATTCTTGAAATATTTGATTTCTATTTGAGCCTTTGGTATCAGCTGCTCATTTTTTCTCTCCCTCCCCATTCCCCCATCCCTCATGAACCCTTGATAATTTATAAATTGTTATTTTGTCATATCTTACAGTCTGACATCACCCTTCACCCACTTTTCTGTTCTCCATGCCCCAGAGAAGAGGTTATATGTAGATCCTTGTAATCGGTTCTCCCTTTCTACCCCACTTTACCTCCAACCTCCCAGTATTGTCACTCTCACCACTGGTCCTGAAGGGTTCGTATGTCCTGGATTCCCAGTGTTTCCAGTTACTATCTGTATCAGCATACGTCCTGTGATCTAGCCAGATTTATAAGGTAGAACTGGGATCATGATAGTGGGGGTGGGGGGCTGGCGAGAAAAGTATTTAAGAACTAGAGAAAAGTTGTAAGTTTCATTGCGGCTACACTGCACCCTGACTGGCTCATCTCCTCCCCCTACCCTTCTGTAAGAAAATGGCCAGTTGCCCTCATTCACAATGATATGATTTTTTTTTTTTGTTCCTTGATGACTAATTCATTCAATGCCTCATGATCACACAGGATGATGTACTTCTTCCAAGTGGTCTTTGTTGTTTCTGAGCTAGATGGCCGCTTGCTTATCTTCAAGCCTTTAAGACTCCAGATGCTATATCTTTTGATAGTCGGGCACCATACTTTTCTACACCACATTTGCATACGCACCCATTTATCTTTAGTGTTCATATCAGGAAGGTGAGCACACAATGACATGATTTTTCGTTCTTTGATAGCTGATCCCCTCAGCAGCTCGTGATCACATCAGCTGGTGTCCTTTGTTCATGTGGGCTTTGTTGCTTCTGAATTAGATGGTTGCTTGTTTATCTTCAAGCCTTTGATAGCTGAGCTCCATTAGCTTTCTTCATCCCATTTGCTTATGTACCCGCTTTGTCTTCAGCAATGCTGTTGGGAAGGTGAGCATCATGGAATGCCAATTTAATAAAACAAAGTATTCTAGGATTGAGGGAGTAATTGACTGGAGGCCCAATGTCCATCTGCCACCTTAATACTAAACCTATAACTATATGCACATAGATTTACCTTTCTGTCATCATATATAAATATATTTACAAATGTACATGCCTTTATTTAGACTTCTATGAATGCCCTTTGCCTCCTAGTTCTTTCCTTTATTTCCTTTTATTTTCCTCTTGTCCTACTATCATGCTCAACTATTCCCAGCACATTAAATGATAGGATTTTCTGATTCAAAAATGGTCAATACCAGTCCATGTCAGCTCCATAATGCCTAGGATATTGATTTTATGTGTGCCATTTCATTTTTGAAAATACTGATTTTCCTAGATTCATACTTCATTCATCCCAAGTTCACGATTAGATTTTTGCAGCTATTTCTGCCTGTCTCAACTTGTGCCCCATCAGCAAATGACCTCCTGAAGGTTTTATTCCCACAGGCTTTACTCTCTTCCTCAGCCACATTTCCAGTGCTTTTTGTCCCCCAGGGCTCATCCTCTGGTATGCTCTCTGACAGTGTTCTGCTTCCATTCATTAGGCCTTCAGTATCTGACAATGTCTCCAAACTCTGCGTAAGGCTTTCAGTGGTACTTCCTCCACAGTCCTTCTTCATGGTCTGCTGTTAGTCTGGAAGCTCCAGTGAAACCTGTGCACTTTAGGCGACCCTGCTGGCATTTGAAATACCAGTGACACTGCTACAGCATCACAGCAACACACAAACCACGACAGTACGACAAACCGACTGACCAGGGGTGGCCTACTCAATGACATAGTCCTCTAAAAAGACACTTTAATTCTGAATGATGTTTTGGAGTTTCAGAGACAATGTGCAGAACGTTTAGCATTGACATCTACCTGCACCCTAAAACTAGCTTCCAACAGCACCGAAAAACCAAGCCAAAGTCACAATGCTGACTCACAGCGAACCCTTAGGAAATTCATGTGTGGATTTCTGAGACTTTAACTCTCTCTGAGAGTAAAAAGCCTCATCATTCTCCTGTGGTTTCAAACTGTCAACCTTTCGGTGAGGAGCCCAATGCGCAGCCACTATGCCACACCATATTTATCACAATTCTAAACACACTTTGGACTGACAGTTACCCCATGGAACAGGGTAGAACTGCCCTGTGTGCTTCCGAGGCTGTCGTGAAAGCCTCCTTTCCTGCCTTCTGGTGGCTTCTCTTTCAGCTTTAGCCCAATCTCACCATACGGATGCTTTGGCAGGTACCCAGAAACCTGGAGATGGCAAGAATTTTGAGGACAATGTGATGTCGGGCGATGTGGGTTTTGCTACCGGGCAGGTGGCTAACATGGCCAAGCCTATCATTGGGGTGAAAGGGGACGCCACCACCTTTTAGACACAGCAGCTTCAAGAACACAGAGATCAGTTTCAAGCCGGAGTCGAGTTTGATGAGACAACAGCAGGTGGCTCAAGGGTCAAGTTCACTGTGACACTGGATGGAGGCAAACTTTTCCACACGTAGAAGAGGGTGGGTGAGAGAGGGCACTTGGGAGGAAACTGAGTGATGGGAAACTCAACCTGACCCGACCCACAGCTGTATAGTCAGCGCTAGCCTCTCTGAAAAAAAGGCCTGAGCCTGCTCCTCCTCCAGTCAGACTGCTCTGACAGCCAATGACCTCTGGACTCAGCACCAGATGGCCTCACTTCTCCCCTCCCTCCATTGGACATTTTGTATTTCACTGTTCTGGAAATACCCCGTGTACTACCTACTCATCCTCCCCCCCTCTCATGAAGCCCTGGAAACCACAGAACATTTTATTTTTTTCCACAGCTTTTTGTTTGTTTGTTTTTCTGTTTGCAGACTGTCGAACAATTGGCATCATATTGCATGTACCTTTCTGGAGTGGCTTCTTTCACTTAGCCAGGTGTATCTAAAGGTTTCTCCCAGTATTTTCAAGGTTTGAAATATTCATTTCTTTTTTTTTCTTTTTTTTGGGGGGGGAGCATCACTGCCCTCTGGTGAGAGTGGGAGGCCCAGTTTTGCTCCTGGAGAGCTGCTGCTGAATTTGAACCGTAAAGCCAGTGGGCTGCAGTCCCGCACTTAACCACTATGCCACCGGAGCTCAGCATCTTTTTTTTCTTACTGAATAGTATTCTATTGGTAAGGCGTAAAAAAAAAAATCACTGTACGTATGTTCACTTTTTGAAGAATACCTTAGTTGCTTCTAATTTGGGACAATTATGAAAAAGGCTGCTATTAAAATTTCTATGCAGGTTTTTATGTGGACAGCAGCAGCTTTCGATGAAAAGATTTTTAGTTTTTCATCTTACACATAAGCCCATTGAGTTGGTTTTTATGAAAAATGTAAGCTCTGTGTCTGGGCTCATTTTGCATGTGAATAATTGTGGACAACAATGAACTGTTCAGCACCGTTTGTTGGAAAATCAACTCATTTCTCCATTGATTTGCCTTTGCTTCTTTGTCAGAGATCTACTGATTATATTTGTATAGATCTATTCCTAATGTCTACTGTGTGCCAAGTATTCTATTTGCCTATTTCTTCACCAACTCCACACTGTTTTGACTTTGTAGTAATTATTAAAAAATCATGCAAGAAAATTTAATGATAAGAAAAGAATGATTAGGGGCTGAGCCCCGGTGGCATAGTGGTTGTGCGCGGGACTGCGGCCCACTGGATTGGAGGTTCAAATCCAGCAGCAAGGCTGGGCCTCCTACTCCCACCACCAGAGGGCAGTGATGCCCCCAAAATAAAAAAAAAAAAACAGAAAAGAAATATTAAGGTTTTGAAGTATTTGGTTCACATAGGTTCATTCCAAACTAAAACTTTTAAAGCATTTCCCTGTGTTTAGTGAGTGCAGGCAAGTTCTGCTGTAGTGCATTTTACTTCATCTTGAGAGGGTCCATCCAAAAAAGGCTATGTTTTGTGCCATGGAAAAAAATTATTTTGAGGTGAGAACTAATATCAATTTTTTAATCTCATCAAATGGACATGTTCTCAACTCACTGAGGGTTTTCAACAACTTTGTGGGAATCCTGCTTTCCATAAAACAGTAATTTCCAGATGGCTTCAGTGTCTTCCAACAGACCAGGAAGACCTCAAAGATGGGCTGTCGAAGGAAGGCCTCGACAAACACAGAAACTATGGCCAAAGTCCAGAAACTGGTGGGAGACGATCACAGAATCATCATCAGTGCGATATCTACTGATCTTGGGGTCACATGTTGTACAGCACTTTCAATGTTAGATGACAATCCTGGCCCCAGCTGCGTTTGTCTTCATAATGCTGACAGTGGTGGGGGAAGATCAGTGAGTTCAAGGAGGTGGTCTCTCCACCCGCCTCTCAGGCACAGTTGAGAGCTCATGAAGTTGCTTTATTGGACGAACCATAACCAGGGGCAAAACATGGGCGTAACCGCATCATCCAGAGAGCAAGATCCAATAGAGAAGGCGACGTGAGGGTCTGCTGGGCCCTGTGAAGTTCACCGTGGAGAGGTCTGCTCAAGTTACAGTGGCTGGCTTGGGGGTCTTCCAAGGTCTTGATAGATTGTTTTTGTTATTGCTATTTATTAAATCATTTTACTGGGGGCTCATATAACTCTTATCGTGATCAATACATATAATCATTGTATGCAGACCACATTGTTGCCATCATCATTCTCAAAACAGTCTCCTTCTACTTAGACCCCCTGTATTAGCTCCTTGTAGTTCCCCTTCTTTCCTCCCCCATGAATCCTTAATAATTTTCAAATTATCATTATTTTGCCATATCGTTCACTGTTCAATGTGTCCCTTCACCCACTTTCCTGCTGTTCATACCCCAGGGAGGAGGTTATATGTAGATCCCTGCAATTGGTTCCCCCTTCCTACCCCACCTTCCCTCCACCCTCCCGGTATTGCTGCTCTCACCACTGGTCCTGAAGGTATCATCTGTCCTGAATTCCCCATGCTTCTGACTCCAGTGTACACCCTCTGGTCTAACTGGATTTGTCAGGCAGAATTGGAATCATGGTAGTGGGTGGCAGGAAACATTTGAGAACTGTTGCTACACTGTACCTTGACTGACTCATCTCCTCCCTGCAACCCCATGGTAAGGGGATGTCACTTCATCTATCGATGGGCTTTGGGTCCCCAATCTATACTCTCCATCATTTATAAGATAGATTGTCTTTTAAGGACCCAAGACACTCTTGGGAGCTTATTAGTAAGAAGTTTTATGAGAACTGAAAAGTGAGTTAGTGAGAAAATGGCCAAGCATGTTAACAGCCAAGAGGTGGAGAGATCTGACCTTCACAAGTTTTCCTGTCACCACAAATCTAGTCAGACACGCCTGCGCACTGCATCCCTGGGTACTTATTCTCACACCCACCAATCCTCCCACCCCACTCCACATCGACACTGCATTCGACAATCCATTGTCATGGCCACACAGACTCACCGGCAACACTCCCAGTTAACGGAGTTCATTGGAGAAGCTAAAAGGTTCCCTTAAGTCAGGATCTACAAAGGGTAAGGATACCATCATTGGTCCACAGCAATACCTGCCTCAGCCAGCAGCCAGGTCTCTCTCAGGTCCTCACCTTTCAAACACACTGTCCCTTGACCTTGACCTCCATGGCTCAGGAAGCACCACATCCCAGCCCTATCGATAGGCCCAGGCCTGAGGAGGAGGAGAAGGTCCCCCATAGTCTCAACATCGCTCTGAGTGCCGGTGCCACAGACTCTGGCACATCTGACCTCGGCAGCCTCCACCACTTCAGCCGGTGATGCTCTTTCTAGGTCCCGGGATTTCTCTGTGTGTCCCAGGTGATGGAGGTCTTACGACCAAGGATGCTCCTTAGAGGCGAGGAGGGTGAGACTTTGTCTCATGTACGGCGGGCAAGTTGTCAGGAGAGACCAGTCCCTGGAGGCTATCATGCTTGGTAAAGAAGAGAGGCAATGGAAACGAGGATGGCCCTCTGAGAGAAGGATGGACAGAGTGGCTGCAACCTTGGCCTTCAACAGGGCAATGACTGTGAGGCTGGACCAGGACTGGATGCTGTTTGGGTCAGAACTTGGGGTTGCTCTGGGTTGGAACTGCCTCGATGTACCTAACCCCCACCACCACCCCCTCCAACGAAAATGAAAGATGCTGTCTTAAGTCATACTCTCTATCCTACCCTCCAGTAAAACTCACTGTCGTTGAGCCAATCCTGGGAGTAAGAAGTCTCTTCTTCCTCCCAAATCAAAATCCCAAACCAAACTCACTGCCACCAAGTCACTGCTGACCCAGGGACCCTTTCGGGCCGGCTCGAACTGCCTCGGAGCTTTTGAGACTGTAACTGGTCACAGAAGTCAACAGTCCTGGCTTTCTCGCACAGAGCGTTGGGGAGTTTTGTTAGGCCGGTGGGGCGGTATTCTTGCTTCGCAACCCTGGAAGAATTCATGCGGCAGAAGCACTTTCGTAAATCTAAGTGTTGCTGAAAACACACACTGTTTCGGGAAAGGCCGTCTGGGGACCCCGGGGGGTCAAGAGTGAAGATGGCCGTGTCAGGGGCCGTGAAAAAACACATAGAAGGAATGTGCAGACCCCGTGTGCGGAGCCGAGAGCTGGAAATCCCAAGAGAGTGAGCGGGGCAACAAGCACGGGCAAGCGTGTGCCACACGCAGGTGGAATGTCACCCTCCGTGCACAGAGCACACCAGAACTGTGGAGCGAGAAGGAACCCAGCGGCCTGCTTTTATGCCCTCCCAGGCCCTCTGACTGGGGAGGCGTGGTTGAGCGCATTGGCCGTCTTTACTGGCTGAGTTTAGGCACACCAGGGTGATGTCCTGTGCCTACGTTGTGACTAGGGTTTTGGTTTCACCTGCACTTAAGATAGTCCTACTCTGCGCATGCTTACTTTGGATTTTTCCCATTGGTGTCTAATGGGTGCCTTATTTCTTTTCAACTCCATTATTGTGGCATGGGCAGCTAATTTTCACTGAGGGCAGACACTCGGGAAGATAATCCGCTTTGTCCCTCATCTAGCGACCTATCAGTTTTAAATTGCTGACCGTGCAGATCACAGCCCAACTGGTAACCAGGACAGGCCACCAGGACGCCCTTCTCTCTTTTGCTCTGGTAAAGTTTGAAGGAGCTGCCAAGGTGCAAAGGGTGTGGCTTGTTTGAGACCCTCTATTAAGGTCAAGACTAGCCCCTCCTTATCTATCTTCTCAATGTGATTGAATTGTTGAATTGTATGATGATATGCACTGTATGACAATAAAACTGTTCAGGCGTAGGGCAGGGAAAATCCAAGATGAGCTTGTTATCTTTTCTTGTGTCTGAAAGGAAAGGAGGACTCAAACCAGTAGCGTCCTGTCAAAAGGACACTGTCAGTTTGAAAGATCTTCTATTGGTCAAACCAGAGAGTGTTTGAACATAAAACAACAACAACAACAACAACAGAAAGTGGCAATAATGTACTATAAAACATTGAAGAACTAACAACAGGAGCCCTTGCTGATGCGAACAAATACCAAGTGAAGGGAAAGCTATTTATTTAGTTACTTGTTTTAGAGTAAAATGCAATCAATACATTCAGGGGAATATAAGGATAGTGTTTCAACAGCAATCAACTCAGCTAATAATCATAAATAGGGGGTTTGGGTGAAAGTTTTTGAGGAAAAGAAGATTTCCATAGAGTCAAGCATCTCTCCACAGATAAAATTCATCAGACATCAATTTTGATGTCTATTCAAAAAACCTCCCTGACATAGAGTCACTGCTGACCCCACGAAAGAACCTGAGTTTCAGAGACTGTAGGTAAAAACACAAGCGGAAACCCTCTTCCTTCTCCTCTGCAGAAGCTGGTGGACTTTGAACTCTTGACTATGGGGATTGCAGCCTCACCTGCAATTACTACACCACCAAGACTCCTTTGATGTCTACTTGGAGGAGAAAATCTACGAGGGTTCTGTAGTCACCCAATTTCACAAGAGGAACTCCATCATGTGTCACACTGCCTTTAACCCCTATTAGGAATGGAGCATCCCCACCCCTTCTCCTCTCCCCTCTCTGGGATCTCCCAACCAGACGTTGACTCTTCCTGGATGCCTCCAACCTTGCCTGCCCCATTAGCATGAAATGCACACTGTCTTGTAAGACCTTGAATCAGTACCCTGCTGTGGCCCCCAACTTCAATGCTGTGCCAACCTTGTAAGAACGCAGCACCTAGAATATCCCTTTCCTTCAGTCAGCACCCTATTTTGAACTATAAAAAGTTTCAAATTTCTTTGTTCTGGATTGAAAGGTGTCCAGGCTGTAGCCTACTCTCGGGCCGGCTGTCTAATAAAGGATTTGATTATTGACATAGTGGTGTGGTTGAGCTCGCCCATTTACAACAGATTCCCCATCCTTCCAAAATTGGTTGCCTGTTTCTCATAGAAATGTGGTACTGGACTAAACTTGATAACAAGTGTCCAGAGCCATCTAGCCCGGACATGCTTGACCTGGCTACAGTCACGTAGCCAAAACCTTGCTAAAGATTAGCCCAAGTTTTGAGTAATCTCTTGTTGCAACTTAAAGCCTGGAGGTGGCCCTGTTTAATTACCGTCCTTGTTAAGTCTGTTTTAGAACATAAAGAAGTTATAGATAGTCCTGACCTTTAGTATCTGCCAGAAGCAATAAGGTACTAACAGTGATGCGAGGACATTTATGTTTATCCAAGACCCTATAGGGCATGCTGACACTGACTTAGTCAGCAGTGAAAGATTAACAGATGTCTCCTTAACCTGTGTAACCCCCCTCCCACTACACCCTATATAACTTGAGCCTTTTCTTTGAATAAACGAGACTTGATCTGAGTACTGTCTTGTCTCCATTTCTTGAGTCTCCTGTTTCCCCAAATTCCCGCTCCCCCTTCCAGGATTTGTGAATTACGGATCCGCAGGCCGGGACAAACAAGGACTGTACTACATGTACAGTTTCATCCCTACTGCCTACCTAACAGAAAAACTCATTCCTTCCCAGCCAATTCTGACTTCATGGAGATCTGAGGACAACTGTGCACCACAGGTTGTTAATAATCAATGAAGTCCATCCTATGCCTTTCCACCCCCAGACGCCCTCCCCTGAGGAAACGAAAACCCCTGCAATGGACTCAGTCCTGACTCAAGAGTGCCTCTGTAGGGCAGGGTAAAGCTGCCCCCCCTAGGTTTACTGGAGTACAAAGTCTTTGTTTTTCTCCTTTGGGGCTGCTGGCGGTTTCAAAGCGCTGACCTTGCATTTAGCAGCTCAGCTCCCTCCAGGGCTCCTGGACACTCTTCTTGGTAAACTAACTTCCAGCCCTTCCGTTCACAGTCAAGCACATTAACCTTTGCACCGCACAGGAGACTCCTTCTGATGCAGCGCTTGTCAAAATAAACCCTCCAAAAATGTTTGTCAAATGGATACTTACTGTCTGTTGAGCTCCTGTAAACTCTAGTATCTTCTTGACTAAACTATGCATTCATAGGATCTCTCGCCTATTCTGAAATTTTCTGTAGGTTGGGCAAATGCTTTCACACTTGGCAGGCTAATTGCAAGGAGGACTCTTGCCTGTTCTTTTTTAAGGAGGCTGAGATTTGGGCACCTGTGAGACATGAGCAGGAAGAGACCCGGAGAAGGAGAGGCTGACAATTCGAGAAGGCTCTCAGAGGGGACAGGAGTGGCTGCACTGGGGGTGGGGGAGGCAGGAAGGGTTGAACTTGGGAAGAAGAGACCCTTTTCCTCTAGAGATGAGGGAGGAGGCAGGGCTGGCAAATGTGCCTGTGGGTCAGTGTGTGGGGGAGCTGGGAGGGCGTTTGCTTGCCTGGATCATACCCCTGAGCCAGGTCCTTTTCACGACCATGTGAGATGTGTTTCTCTGCCAATCATGATAATCGGGAGGACATTTTGAATTTGGTTTTTTAATTCTATTGCGTGGGAGTCCCAATTGTGTGTTGGACTGCTAACCCCTCTGAGGGAGAAATAGGAAGTTTTTGTTCTGGAAACCTTATACAGAGTCACTGTTAGTCAGAATGGGCTTGAAGGCAGTGTTTTTTGTTTGAATGTATTAGTTTCATGTTTAAGCATTGGGGTGCTATGCTCAAGGCCAGCAGTTCAAAGCCACTAGCTGTTTCACAGGAGACAGACAAGGCTCTCAACTCCCATCAAGAGTTAGAGTCTCAGAAACCCACAGGGGCAATTCAGTTCTGTCCTATCACTTTGAGTCAGAAAGACCTCAATGGCAATGAGCTTGCTTTTTTATTTTTATTGTCACGTCAGGGGTAGAAGCTGCTAGGGTAAGGTGACCAGACGTTCCGTGGCGTTTTAAAATGAAAATAAATATATTACAATACTATTTTTGCATTCTATGAAAATTTTTGTTGCTCCATATAGATCAAATTTTTAATCAAGAACCCCCCCCCCCACACACACACACCCACCCACCCAGCCCTCCCACCCCTGGTCAATTGGTGTCGTGCTTAAAATCTGGTCACTTTATGCTAGGGACTGTGGTGACTCTTACTCATGACCACCAATTAAATTCCAAGTCATAATGACCCTGTAGCACTGTGGAGCTGCCCCTGCTGGTTTCTGAGGCTGCAAATCTTTATGCCAGTAGAAAAACCCTTGGTTTTCTCCCTTTGATCTGCTGGTGGTTCTGAACTGCTGATCTTGCAGGTAGCGGTCTGACGTATAACCAACTGCGACGCACTCGGGGACACTTGAGGGTATGACTGGGATTGGTTCAGATGCCAACCTGAAGACTTTTAGTTCCACTTCCCAGTGCTCAGAAAAGACTCAAGAATAACGGACTCGGGCGTTGCTAGAGCTCTGGAGGACACGGGCCACGACAGTGTCATTATAACAGACCCGCATTCAAGGTTCATCCCATTTCCTTCGTCCTCTGCTGAACCCCACAAATGTGGTGGCCACGTTTGGGGGCTTATCTCTTGCCAACGGTGCAGCGCTCTGAGCAGGATAAAAGTAAGACTAATGCACACCAGAATGAGCGAGACAGGGCTCAGTGACTTGACAACCTTCAGCATTTGCAACACAAACTTAAAATAAAAAGACTGTTAGCTATAGAGCTAGCATTAGAGATTACTCTGGGTAAGTGGCGACATGACAATTGCTTTGCTGCTTTACTTCTTGAAAGAAAGTAACCCACTGAGTACAATTGTTAGACCTGTTTTATAGAGAGGGGGTTCTACATCTAGAGAGATAAGTATTTCCGTAGACGAGTCATTGGCATGTCACTAGTTATTGGCAAAGCCCACCCTGTCTGAGAACAGACCCGGCTTTCTTAATCTGAGCAGAATATCCGAGCGCGGTAACGTACCCGTAATTCTGCCCACCTTTTCGATCACTTACGGTAACCGCGGCCTGGGCGGGGCCCCCATCCGGGTGTCAGGGCACACGCCGTGCTCACGCGCGCAGCTGTTCCAGCTTCCTCTAGGAATGCTGAGGCAGCCGAAGCTTGGCTCGGGCGTCGTGGACGACTTTATCTGGGTTCTATTTCTTCTGTCTGAGCATCTGATTCCAACGCCTGGAGGGCGGAGAGGAGGGGGCGGAGCCTGTCCCAGGAAGCGTTGCAGATTGGAGAGCAGGAGGAATAGGGGGCGGAGCCTTCGGGGGGAAGCTAGAAGCTGCAACAACCATGTAAGCACTGTCGCTTCCTGCAGCAACCACCGGTGGCCTCGGTGCCCCTGCCGCTGCCCTCTGAGCTGGCTTCCTGCGCCTGAGCGGGCTGAAGCGGCGACGGCGAGGCTGGAAGGGGCTGGCGGGGCCGGGGCGGAGGGCACAGGTAAGGGACAGGGTGGAGCTGAGGGTGAGGGCCCGGGCTGACTTGGGGAGTTCTGGGGCCGGGGCGCGGGGGAAGCGGGGTGAAGGCGAGAACTGGGACTGGACACCAGGGAGCTGGAGGCCGGCGTGCGGCGAGGCCAGGGGCGGGCCGAGTCCTGGCCCCTGGCTCCCCGGGTTGCCCCTGGCCTGGACGGCGGGGAAGGGAGCTGGTGCAAGTGTTCTCCAAGTGGTTTCCCTGGCAACCTTAGAAGTTAGTTCTCTTGCCCTTCTCGGGTCGTGTTCCCGAACTTGTTTTGGAAATGGATAATCCAGTTCCTCCTTTCTCTTGCTGGATGAGTCTGTGCCTGAAGTGCATTGTTAGCTGGGAAAAGAGAGTTCACGAGTTACAGAAGCGATACCAACTGTGGAGTTGAAAAAATATATATAGCTGTGCATGCCACTGGACTTGTCCCATTTCAAATAATTTCAAAGTCTCCTAGTTAGTATTTCTCCTTTGCGCCAGAAAGATGAGGTTTTCTACCCCTGAAAAGAGTTACAGTCTTGGAAACCCCATACGGACAGTTCTACCCGCCGGGTGGGGTTATTTGAGTTGGAATTGATTCAATGGCAGTCGTTTATAGAGTTTTATTCTTCTTAGAATTCTCCCGGCAAAAAGCTGAGAAGTAAAACGCAGTATAGAATGTGTTGGATACTTTTCGAAATTGGGGAAATGTCTCCACATTAGAAATTATCATCCTTAAGGCCGCCAAGAAGAAATAGGGAAAATGTTCAAATTCTCTATCAGGCAAGTCACTCCTTGTTTATCTGGTGTAGGTGTGTGTTTCATATTTTACTCCTGATCCAGTGTATTCCCCGTTGTAGCATTCTTGACAGGCAGGTGGAGTTCATATATTTTTGAATGAAGAAGCCCTGATGACAGTGGCTGGGCACATGGCTGCTAAGGCACAGGGAGGTGACTGGCCTCGTCAGCGCCCGGTGGGAGAAAGGTCTTGCAGCCTGCTTCCACAGACGTTGTGTTGTTGGAGTTGGGAGCCATCAGCAGGATTCCGACTCAGTACTGCGCGACTCAGCAGAGTGAGACACTGCCCAGGCCTGTGCCTCCCTCACGTTTCCTAGGCTTGAGCCCATTGTTGTCACCACTGTGCCAAATCCATCTCATTCTGGGTCTTCTTGTGTTTTTTGCTCAGCATCTACCAAGCTTGATGTCCTTTTCAGGGACTGTTCTCTTCTGAAGGAGTCATCGTGGTTGTCCTATGGGCTTCCGTTGAGCTGCCAGTTGCAAGGTTAGGAGTTCAAATCCGCCAGCTGCTCTGGGGCTGGGGCAGGGGCAGTAAAGGTGAGACTTTCTGTTCCTGTAAAGATTTACAGCCTCAGACACCCAAACGGACAGTTTTACTACCAGTTCGGTGGCAGTGAGTTTGGTTGTGGTTTGCCAGGTCTCTCCCAACAGCGTGTCGAAAGTACATGCGATGAAATCTTGCCAACCTCTCTTCTAAGAAGCATTCCGGCTGTGCTTCCTCTAAGACGGATCGGTGTGTTCTTCTGACAGTCCATGGGACTGCCGTTATGCTTTCTCAGCACCATAATGCAGTGCATCAGTTCTTCTCTGGCCTCCCTTACTGATTGCACGGTGTTCCCAGTGCATGTGCGGCGATCGACTATAGGACGGCTTCTTTCAGGCACACCTTAGTGACATCTTTGCTCCTTAACAGTTAGAAGAGGTCCTTGTGCAGCAGACTTGCCCAGTGCAGGGTGCCTCTGATTTCTCGACTGCTCTTTCTGCCAGTGCTGATTGTGCATGCACGTCAAATAGAATCCTTGACAGCTTCAGCCTTACAGCCTCGAATCCCTTTGGGGGTAGTTCTCAATCCTGTGGGGTTGCTCAAGGTAGGAATCATCTTGGCGTACTGGCTCAGATTTCAAATTTCCATCTGCTAAGTTTTTTTTTATATTGACTGGTAGATCAAGCATATTTCACACATTTTAATAATTGATTGACCTTCCGATGGGCTTTACCAACAGGATAATGTGTAGTATATACTAAAAAACAAGAAACAACCCAGATTTTGCCATTGAGTCAGTTCCTACTCATGATGAGCAGGACAGAGTAGAACTGCCCCAGTCACTTGTTTCTCAGGATGTAAATTGGTCAGCCTCATCTTTCTTCCCTGAAGCAGCTAATGACTTTGAACTGCTGGTCTTGTAGTTAGCAGTCCAATCCATAACCACTAAGCACCAGAGCCTCTTTGAGGAGGGCGCATCTCAAATGGAACGATATTTTTACCCTTTCCCATTTTAAGGCTACTATGTATACTAATAGCTTTGAAATGGGAAGGGGAAAACATATTGATGCTGCAGCAGAGTTTTTTGGATAAATAGGTTAATACTTCCAATAATTACCTGTCGGGACAAGGCCCTAATTTCTGTTGTAAACAGTTATTATACTACCACAGGATGAGATTTACAAGACTGTGTCTCTCGCCCTCCAAGTCCTGGATGTGATTAGGTCATTATTAAGATTAATTCTGTGCGATTGTATTTATGTTTTTGAGACCACGCTTGGAGTCTGGGTACACTTCCAGAGACTTTATTGTGGTGATGTGTGTCATGTATCTCTAAAACATTTAGACTGATAGAAGTTTGGGGTGAATTGAAGGAGTAAGCTGAGGCTCTAGGCAAGCTTTCGGGAGCCCCGGTGGTGTAGTGGGTAAGCAGTGGGCTGCAATCTGCAAGGTGGGCAGTTTGAAACTCCCAGCCTGCTCCTCAGGAGACAGCCAGGGCCACGAGTTACAGCCTTGCAAACTGACTCGGCGTTGCTGTGAGTCGGCTCTGACTTGATGGCCGTGAGTTGGTAGCAAGTTTTTAAGTCCGCTTTTGATGTTCCTGTGTCCACGGGGAATGTGGGTCGTTCCTCCGGGCCTGTGGGTATCATCACATGCTCCTTCCACTCCAGTTGCCTTTTCTTTTATGTCTTTGTTTGAATTTGCACTTGGTCAGCCACGATTTTATTTCTTAGCTCTTTATGCTGGACTTATAGACCCAGGCTTTGCTGACCAGCCC
>PVJH01041430.1:0-14967 GCA_004026705.1 Nesogale talazaci | reverse complement strand
CGAGATCAAGTGACCCACTGCATTGGGTCAGTCTGCTGCAGGAGACCTCCTTAGCACTTGAAAAGCAGGGAGGTCACGTGAAGGACGAAGGTCTGCCTGCCCCAAGCCATGGTGTGTTCAATCACCCCCTGTGCCTGGGAAAATTGGACATTGAATCTGGAAGACTGAAGAAGACCTGATGCATTTGTGTGACAGTGCTGCGGATGGACCCGGAAGGCCACACCCTGCACTGCCAGGAGAGCAAACACATCTGTAGGAGAAGCACAGCCAGATGCCCCGGCGAGGCGTGCACCGTGCCACGCACTTAGGACATGTGGCCAGGAGGGCCCGGTCCCCGGAGGAGGACATCACACTTGATAAGAGAGGACAGGGCACAGGAAAGAGGAAGGCTTGACGAGAGAGGTTGCCCAGGGGCGGCTGCCACGGCTAACCCCGGAGCACAGCTGTGAGGACAGTGCAGGACCGCGCAGGGCCTGCTCTGCTGGGCACATTGGAGCTGTCCACCACCAGCAGCAGCCTCTCGGTGCACTGCTGCCCTCCTCGATCTGAGGCTGTGGCTCAGGCACTTTCTTGGCAGCAGCCTGGGAGGACGCCCGCACTCAGGTGGCCTAGGTTTGGATGGCCAGGGGGCTGACGCTTCTTGGGACTGGCTGAGCCTGTGGTGCCAAGCAGAGCTGGGAGCTGAGCCAGTGCCTTGGGTGGGAGCGGGGGCATCAGCGCCAGCACCACCAACCCTGCCCCAGTCTTCTCTCCAGGCCCCCACCCAGGTGCTGGCACTGCTACAGCTCTCCTCCTTTGCCCCCACCGAATTCCTGGGCAAACTGCTGGCCAGCTCTGGGCACTGTGGTCCTCTGTCCACCATGCAGCTAGGACAGCCCCACTGGGCACTCTCTGCAGACTGCAGCCCACCTAGTCATGGCCCCCAGTGACCTCAGACTACCTTAGCTTGCCATTTTCCTCAGAGGACTGAGGACAGAGACAATGGAGAGAAACCCCAATGGCCAACCTTAGAACTTGAGCCAGTAAGTGGGAGAGGATGGGGTGTGGAGACTGACCCTGCCCTCTCTGTGCCTCACACCCGCTCTTCCACCCCCTACCGAACAGCCTATGGTCCCTGGGAGCTGCTGCCCTCCCAGGACAAGTCAGACCTCCCAAAGCTGGTCTCACGCGCACAGCACAGTGAGAGGCAGCTTCCACCTGGGGCTTGTAGAGCCCTTGCCTGGCTGACCAGCAGGCCCCCGCAGAAAGCCCAGCAACCGCCCCTCCACCCCGGCTCGCTCAATCCAAGTCTCCAGCCCCCACCCTTGCCCTGTCCCCAGGACCTTGTGGAGGCCACCCCTGACCCTGCAGGTACTCCCCAACCCCCTTTCCCAAGCCCACCGGCCTCCTGCCTGCCTGCCCAGCCCACCAACTCAGCCTCCATACCCAGGGCCTTCACACCAGGCCTGCGCCCCCCCATGGGGAATCCTCCGCTGGAGTGAGCCTGTGCCCCACCTGTAAGGGCCACCTGCTGTGTCCTCCGGCATCAGGGAGGAGGTGGGTGTGGGAAAGGACACTGCTGGGCTGTGTGAAGCTGTGGTCGTGAGGCCCTTCAGCCGCTGAGCACATGGTGCTCTGTCTCCAGAAGCAGCGTCCTCCCCCCCACCCCCAATGGGCTGGGACCTCCATGGGAGCAGCCTGCTCTCCCAGCCACTTGCTGCCATTGGCCCGGCAGACCTGGCCTCGCTGCATGTGGTGTGCACCCCACCAGGACCCAGTGCTGCTGCTGGGTGGGGAAGAGGAGCTCTGAGGTGCCTGTGGGCCGGCTGGAGTCTGGTGGGCGGTGCAGCCCGTGTGACCAGGCCTGGAGGATGGGTGCTCATTGCCACAGCACTGCAGACAGCCCCGGGGAGTCCCCAGTCCATCTGCCGCCCCCCACACTCTTGGTCCCACAACCTTGGTCTCCACAGGCCACAGCAGGGGTGGAGCTGTAAGGTGGCTGGACTTTCGGCTTTTTAACAATTTAATAACGTCCCGCAGTGTTTTAAAAGTAAATAAATATATTACAATGCTATTTTTTTTACAATACCATTTTTGCGTTCTATGAGTATTTTTGTTGTCCCATGTAGACCAAATTTTTAATCAAGAAACACCACCACCAGCCCGGTCAATGGTGTCCCGCTTAAAATCTGGTCACAATGTACCCGCAACTGGCTGTCACTTGAGCAGATCCATAGGGACACAGGCACATCACAGGGTCCCTCTCGTTTCTGCATCCTGGCCCAGGTCATCCCAGCCTGAGAGCCAGTCTGCTCCTGCGCAGGGAAGCACCATGGCCCTTTGGATCCTGCTGACCCACCAAACAGTGGCCCTGGGTCAAGGGCCTGCTGACCTCCCGTCTCCTCGTCTCCTCGCTGTGGCAGAGGCCCTGGCTCAGGGGCGGGACCATGGGCAGGCCTTATGTCCCCGGCCCAGTCATGGGATCTGACTTCTGAGGTGAGCTGAACTCCTGGAGGCTGTGTCCCATGTGGGCCTCTGGCCCATCCCAACTGGTGGGAGAGGACAAAGCAGCGGTGGTGGGGCATCTGGATGACTCTCTGTCCACACAGGCCCCAGTAGGAACCAGAGGGGCACAGCAAGACTGGACTCAGAGAGCCACTCAGACCCCTGCCCTGCTGCCATGGAGTCCAACTCAACTGTGCACACTCCTGAGAGCGCCGGAACTGTCCCAGCCGCCCCAGCCCCTACCACCACCAAAGGCCCTGACTGCTGCTTTTGAACCAGTGACACCCCCCGCTTCTCCCCCACTGGCCTGTGATTCTCACAGTGTTCCCCAGATGCCAAGATCCTGTCTCCTGGGGACCCAGTCCTGTGAGCCCCACCTACCTGGTGACAAAAGGGGGTAGGTATCCTTCACCCAGGGCGGCTGCTGGCAGGGGGAGGCATGAAGGCATTTGGGTCAGGGAACTTGGCATTCATGTCCCTCCCCACCTTCCCAGGTCCTGTGGCCCCGGGGCGGGAAGAGCTATGAGCTCTGTCCTCCCACTGCAGGCACTCAGCCCTGAGCTGATCAGAGGGGTGCCCTCAGCCTGTGCAAGTGAGCAATGGGGGCTGGGGCCAGGGGTCCTGGACCGCTTCTCCTTGCCCCTTCCTACTGGACATCACAGCAGAGCTAAGTGGATTTCAACCCCGCGAAGGTGCATCCAGAGTCCCACTTCAGACACGGAGCATCCCAGAGGGCCCCCGTGGTCCCCGTCTCTGTGCAGGTATCACTCCTCCCACCCCTCCAGGAGTGGGGCCTGCTCATGGCCACTCCTCAAAGGCCAGAGTGGGAGGGAGCCACCTCCTTGTTGTGCTTTGTCTGAGCCAGGTCCACCTTTTCACCATTTTATTCATTTTCTTGGGTGATTTAGTCAAGTGTGCGTGTGTGGGGAGGGGGAATGTGTTGGGGTGGGGTGAGCAGGAGTGTTGTCCCTAGCTCCTTGTGCGCAGGGCAGGACACACTGGGAGCTCCTGGAGGAGGAAGGAGGGCGGGCGGATCAGCCCCCCCACCTTCGGATTTGTGGAAGAGCCCCAGGGTGGAGATGAGGGGCTTCGGGTGGGGAAGCGACGGTTGCAGGTGAAGGAGGATCCACATCAGAAGCAGGCTACAAAGTGAGAAACGGGGGGGTCGGGAGGGGAGCTCAAGAAAATACAAAATACAGGCTGGGGTTGGGCCAAAACCCTGTAAAGGGGGAGGGCAGGAAGGACGCCCCCTCCCCCACCTCTGGCTCAGCAGTAGCTCCTTGTCTGGCCCTCTGAGTGGAGGGTCCAGCTGGGAGTGGGGTAAGGGGGTGGGGGGCCAGCCCCCTCACCTCCTGGACCCCCATTCCTATACAAAGACCCTCGGTGGGGCCCGCCCCCTCTCCCATAGGCTGGTGGGGCTGCTCTGTAGAGCAGGAGAGGCTCCGGGGGCGCCCAGGGCCCAGGTGCCCTGTGAGGAGTGCGGGGGCACCAGGGCCCCCGCTGTTTCTGTGGGAGGCGGGGCACTGGGGGCCCAGGATCTGAGCGGCTTCGGGGGTGGGCAGGAGGGGAGGAGGAGGAGCAGGAGGAGGCGGGCGAGGGCCCCCTAGGCCCAAGGGCCAGGTTGACATAGAGGGGCTCCGGCCTGACAGGGCGGCGGGCAGGGTGCTGGGGGGCTGCGTAGCCCAGGTGGCTGGAGGGGAAGCAGGCGGGCGGAGGCGGGTAGCTGAGCAGGTAGTCGGGCGACCTGTGGAGCGGTGGTGGTGACTGGCCAAGCATGCCATAGGAGGCGCCCAGCCTGTCTGGGGGCATCGAGCGGAACGGACTCCAGGGCCGGGTGGGGCCAGAGTAGGGGGGGCCCTCCCCACCCCCGATCTCATAGTACAGGTTCTCAGCCCTGTCAAGGGGCGCCGGCGCGCCTAAAGGGCTTCTCCAGACAGGGGCTGGGGAGCTGGGCAGGAAGGAGGGCGGGCCCAGGGGGTAGAGGCCTGGCTTGGGGACTCTGAGGAAGGGCGGCAGGCACTCCCGGGGGGCTGAGGAGAAGCAGCCCGGGGCAGGGACCTGTGAGGGACCAGGGCATGGTGCCTGGGCTCCTGGTGCTGGCGTGTCCCAGCACCCCGTGCCTGTTCTGAGCTGGGCACTGGCCTGGGCGGGGCCTCGGGGCACCCTTCTGGGGGGCCCTGCTGGCTTCTGACTCTGCCCCAGGCTCCCCTCGCTCTGTTGCCTGGGCAGGTAGGATGGGGGTCCCGGGGCCCAGGCACCCAGGTGAGCCAGGGGGCTTGAGGGCAGCCCGCTTCCTGGCGCCCCGGGGGTTTCCCCGCCCACCTCCAGGGACAGGGAACGGCGGAAAGGGGAGCGAGGGGCAGGGGGGGTGCCCCCATGCTCCTGCTGGCTTTGTGTCTGGGCCACCTGCTGAGCCCGCTCAGCCAGGGCCAGGGCCATGAGGCGTGCTGGGTTCTTGGGAGGTGGGGGTGGGGCCCCTCCAGGGCGCAGGAGGGTCAGGGGTGGGGGTAGCAGCGGCGAAGTCATAGCAGGGCCGTGCTGGCCCTGGGGGCCCCAGGCCCTGGGCAGCGTCAGCTTGCTGCAGATCTCCTGGTGGCATGGGCCACTCAGCTGGCCCTCAGCTCCGCGCAGCAGCATGGGGATGAGATGGGGACGCAGGCTCAGGCTGGGGCTGAGGGCTGGCGGCAGGGGGGGTGACGGGGTGACTGAGGCAGGCGTCCCCCCAGCCGCTAAGAGCCCCAGCACGGCAGGGGGCACCGAGACAGCCAGGGGTTCGGAGATGTCCAGAACGGTGGATGAGGCAGGGCTAGCCGGCCCGCGGGGTGAGAGGGCCTGGGGGACCGCCCTGGGGGGGAAGGCGGAGGCAGAGGCCGGGGGTGCGGGGCTGGCTGGAGGCGCAGGGTCCCCTGGGGTGGGGCTGCTGCAGCGGAAGGTCAGGGGGTCAAAGTCGAGGCCCCGAAGCCCCTCCAGGCAGCGGGGTGGGCTAAAATCTAGCTCGTCCCCGTCGTCGAGCCAGGCTGAAGTGCGATGGGAGGGCGACTGGGAGGGTGCTCCGAGTCCAGGTGCTGAGGACTGGGAGGAAGAGGAGGAGGAGGAGGAGGAGTCCGAGGAGGAAGAGGAGGAGGAGGAGGAGAGGCTCTCGCAGGAGCCGGCAGGGGCCGGGCCCACAGGGAAGGTGTCGCTGCTGGAGTGGGGTCTTCGCAGCCGGTGTAGCCTCTGGAGGCCTGGAAGGGAGGGAGAGGTATCAGCGCTCCACAGACCCCACCCCCCTCCATGAGGAGAGTCAAGGCAGAATCAGACCTGCCAGCCCTGTGCATGGGGGGGGGGGGGGGGCATGGGGACCAGGCACCTGCATCTCCCCCCACCACTGCTGGGAGCCCAGACGGTGACAACTAGCCTTGAAGGAGAAGTGGGCCTCTGCCGCCCCGGGCCTGTGGCCAGCAGCCTCCCAGAAGTGTGGCTGCAGCAGGAGCTGCTCGGAAGAGCCCCCGGTGCAGTGGGAGGGTTGGGGGTTACAGGGGGGTAGCTGCTCATGGTGGCCGGCCAGAGCCCCATGCAGCAGTGGGGGGGAAGTCCCATAGAAGAGGACACCCCCCTCTTCCTGTGCTACTCTTTAATGCTTGGAAAATGACCAGAAGGAACAAGATGTGATTTAGGCATGCATGCACACACACGAGCTGGAACCTTCAAAGCCAAGAGACAGGGCCCTCGAAGTTAGAGGCGGCCTGGGCAGAATGGAAGGAACCCACAGGCACAGGCTCGGGCGTGTCGAGCAGTGATATCGGCCAGTAGGCTCAGGGGTGGCCATCATATTGCTATTCTTTTTCTTTTTTATTCATAAAAATAAGAACCCACGGCTGAGCCCCAGTGGCGTAGTGGTTGTGCGCGGGACTGCGGCCCACTGGGATGGAGGTTCAATTCCAGCTCCACGGAGCAAAGGCTGGGCCTCCTACTCCCACCACCTGAGGGCAGTGATGCCTCAAAAACCAAAAAAAAAAAAAATAAGAACCCACAAAAGACTGTTTAGGACAGAGATGGCTAGGTGCTGTGATCCAAGAGAGAAGGCTCCTCCCCCTCACGGAACCTAGTGTCCAGCCTCAAAAGCCTCCACTCTGATGTAGCATGTGGAGGCCAGTCCTGGGTGGCCCAATCCCCCAGCTCCACGTGGCCACTGGGAAGGGGGGAGGGGAAGGGAGGGGAGGAAAGGGGAGGGGAGGGGAGGAAAGGGGAGGGGAGGGCGGGCCCGCCCTGTGCTCACCAGCCCCGCTGGCCTGAGACGACAGTGACTCCTCGCTCTTGGCTGACCTCAGGGTGACTGTGTCAGTTCGGCTGCCTGCAAGGAGAGGTGGGGGTCGCGTGTGCTGGGGCTGGGGGCTGAGGGCTTGTCCCTGCCCCTGCACGGTCCGTCCGGCCTCTGACCTGAAGGCTGCGCCGGGGCTCGAACACTCCCGAGCCATGGCAGGGGCTTCATCCGGGGGATGCCGGGGGCCCGGCCCAGGGCAAAGAAGGTCTTCCAGCTGGGCCCCCCAGGCTTCCGCTGCTTCTCTCGTCTCTCCCTTTTCCTCCTGGGGGTGGGTGAGACACGGGTGACAGTGTGAGGAGAGGGGGTCTGGAGGCCTGTCCCCCCCCTTCCCAGCATCCACCCACCTGTCCACAGGGGAGGTCGGGGTCTTGGGAGCTGTAGGATCGGTGGGTGTCCTCAGCCGGCCCTGTGTCCGGGCCTGCGCCTCCTCCAGGGTCAGCAGGCGAGTGGAGGGGCCGGTGCCTGCGAGAGACTTGGGTCTGGGGAGGAGGCAGCGGCCTGGAGAGCATGGACAGAGGGTGGCGGTCAGCCTCGGTGCCATCCAAGACCTCAGGCTAAGCCAAGCGCTACAGCCCAAGCCCCGGCCCCTCAGCGTGCCCACCCGGGCTGGCAAGGCAGGGGACCGGGCTGGTCAGGCGGGAGTGGGTGGGCAGCAGGCGGGGAGGAGTGAGGCAGACGGGCTGATGAGGAGGCGGCTCCCAGCAGCCAGCGAGGCAGAGGCTCTGGCTCCAGTTACCTCAGGCCAGAGGGCCCTCCGATGGACAGACCAGACGTGCTGACTCCTGACTGGGCGGGGGTCCAGGGCAGGGCAGGGAGTCTGGGAGGGGCCGGGGCGGGGCCAAGTCTGGGGACCTCCCACCTCCTCCCAGGTGGACCCATGGCCTGAGTGCTCCCCAGGAGCTACAAGGGGTGAAGGAAGAGCAGCGTCAGGGCCCAGAATGGGGGTTCTTGAGCTGAAATGAGAAGGAGGCTGGGAGGGAAGCCAGCCAGCTTCCTCGGGGTGGGGGAGGGCTGGGGCCATGACCCTCCCGCGGAGGTCCTGACAGGGAGGGGCACGGTCGGGTGTGGAGGGAGGGGGCGTACCTGCAGGGTCCAGGCCCGCAGAGGCGAACGTGTCGCTGAAGAGGACATCCACGTGGGTGAGAAGGAACTCCACCACCACCGACTGCACCCGCACCTCCCGGAAGGCGGCAGCCCCCCCCAGCCCCACCGACTCCAGCTCCATGGACCTGCGTCGGGCAACAGGGCGCAGCAGGCTGGCACCTTAAGCGGCTGAGTTCGGGCTTGGCCAGGTGGACGCGGTGACGACCCACCCAGCACTCTGACCTGCACCTGTGGAGCTTGCGCTCCACTTTCTCTCTACTTGACCCATCATGCCAGGTGCCCTGCTGGCCTAACTGCTTAGGGGATAGGCTGCTGCTAACTCCAAGGTAAGCAGTTCGAACCTGCCAGCTGCTCCAGGGGAGACAGACAAGGCGCTCGACTCCCAGTGGGGGACACAGCCTGGGAAACCTGCAAGGGCAGTTCCACCTGTTCTACAGGGTCCTCGTGAGTGAAATGGCGAGACAGAAAGACGTGCCGCCTTGGACACCCACAGGGTACTGCTAGTCTGTCCTTTGGGTCACTGAGAGTCAGAATCACTTTCACCTGTGCTGTCTTAGTGGCTTGGGCACAACACCTTGGGGCCCTTCCTTCCCTCACAGCCTCATCCAACCTGTTAGCAAACTCTGTTGACTTCAATAGCCTTCCAGAATGTCACCTCTTCTCCCCCTCCACGGCCAGTGCTGCAGCCAGTTTCCACCTCCCAGCAGCCTCCTCTAGAGGCTCTCTGCTCACACTCCTGCCTCTCCAGCCAGGGGGAGCCTGCACCTCCTCCAGAAAAAAGCCAAAGTCCCCACCTTGACCTGGGAGCCACCCCTCCTGGGAGTTGGTCACTTCTCTGACCTCATCATCTCCTCCCACCCCTCAGCTTCCTACTCAGCTCCGCCATTCTGTGCCCAAGGCCCGCGGTCCTGGAGGCTTCATCCCCTTTGGTCTGGACTCCAACAGGAGCCTCTGAGAGGTCCTCCTCCGTGCCTCGCGTAAAATCATCACCTCTGTCTCTGGACCCTCACTCTCTCGCCTCTACTCATTTTCCCGTCGGCCAGACCATCCATTCTACTGCCCTGCTTCCTAGGGCCTTTCCCCCCAAAGCACAGGCATCCCTTTTTTTGGACCAAGCGCTTGCCTATCTTGGGGATGTCACCTCCAGAGCAGCAGGCACTCACTCTGCTGCTTGTCACCTGGACTTTCTTCTGGAGCCTCCCTGCTTCCCTCCAGCTAACCATTCCCAGCTGGTGAGATGTCACCCCGCCCGGAGGGCCGCCCTTCCCTGCACAGACCCTGGTGTTCTTGGGCACTCAAAGCGTTCAGATATTAAGAAAGAGACGCAGGGGAAAGAGGAGCTTATACCAAGGGCTCAAGTGGAAAATATTTGGAAATGAATATGGCACCATGTGTACAAATATGCTTGATACAAATGAGGTATTGAATATAATAAGACCTGTAAGAGCCCCCAATAAAATCATTGGGAAAAAAAAAAGAAAGAGACGCATGCCCTCAAGTCGGATTTCAATTCCTTATAAGACAGAGAGACGCCCCTGTGGGTTTCTGAAACTGCTACTTGTTACAGAAGTAGAGAAGCCTGCTCTTTCTGTGTCGCAGCCACGGCCACTGCTAGTTTCAAACTGCCAACCTTTTGTGCATAGGACTGTGGCCCACTGGGATGGAGATTCAATTCCAGCTCCATAGGAGCAAAGGCTGGACCTCCTACTCCCACCACCAGAGGGCAGTGATATCCCCTCCCCCCAAAAATCTGCCAACCTTGTGGTTAGCAGCCCAATGTGTGACCCACTATGGCACCAAGACGGCAGAGGAAGGCTCGTTGGTCACGTGAGGCTCAGAGGCTCACAGTAGGGTCTGGAATACGGGCACCACTTGATAAGCTTCTCACTTGTGTGCGTTTCTCAGCCTGTGGCTGATGAACAGAAGAAACCCCAATCTTTCCCGGTGGAGCGACTGGTGGCTTTGAACTGCCCACCTTGCGGAATGCAGCCCAACACGTAACCACTACACCGCGAGGGCTCTATTGATGGACAAGAGAAAAGGCTAGAGCCAGTGATGCCCAAACAAACAAAGACTAGAGCAGTGGTTCTCAACCTTCCTAATGCCGTGGCCCTTTAATACAGTTCCTTCTGTTGTGCTGACTCTCCCCAACCCTAAAATTATTTTCATTGCTACTTCATCACTGTCATTTTGCTACTGTTATGAATTAGGTGACACCTGTGAAAGGGTCGTTCGACCCCCAAAGGGGTCACGACCCACAGGTTGAGAACCACAGGAGTAGACAGTTTTCCACACTTACCGCAGTAGGTTGGGAGCCCAGACAATGGCCAGGTTGCGGGCATGCATGCTGGTGTTGGCACTGTGTCTCGCCATGCGGGCCAGGTGTCTCAGCAGGTACTCCAGGGTCCTGGGAGTAGGAAGGGGGCCCCTGAGCCTCAACTCCCTTTCAGATCCCCTGCCCACCCCCACCCCCATAGGTCTCCTGGCTACCTGTAGTGTGGTGGGGGCAGCTGCTGGATGACATCATGCACCCGCACCATGCGCTCCTCCTCCCTGGGCACCGACATGGCCTCCTGGGGTTGCGGACAGTTCGTGAGGGGATGGCCAGGGGCGCCCCCCTGCTGCCCTCCAGCTTGGCCTGGCGCCCCTACTCACGCTGAACTTTCCGTAGAGCTGGTAGGTGAGCAAGGGGTTGGGCAGCTCCCGGAAGTAGAGCTTGCAGAGGGATGACACGCTGTGGATGTCCTGCAGGAAGGCGGGGCCCGACAGCTCCGGGATCCTCTCGCTGTCAAACTCATGCCTGAGGTCCAAGAGTCAGGTCAGAGCCAGTGGCATTCAGGGGCCCAGTATGCCACTGCCTCTCTTGTCCCAGCTTTGTGCTGGGCTCTTCAGAGGCACGGGCTGACTGAGCACCGTCCCCAGGGAGCCAGGCTGCCCCGTCTTGCAGGAGGAGCCATGGCTGTACCACGAAGGCCATTCTCCTGGCTTCCTCAGGCCAAGTCCAGAGCATCCCTGTGCTCGGCTCCCACCCTCCATGACCTCTTGACCTTGCCTCTCCCCAGCTCCGGCAGACTCTGAGCTCTGGTCTCTAGGCAGCCTACATCAGCCTCAGTCCTTCAGGCTGTGTGAGCCTTTCCTCTTCACTTCAGTGGTGCGCCCCCCCTTTCAGAGCAAAAGCCACATCATCCTAACAGTCCTGTCACCACCAAGGCCCTGTGCCCTGTGTCCCGATTGCTTCCTCTCCTCTCAGACTGTGTCCTCCACCAGGCCCACTTCTCCTGGACTGTCCACATGGCTCCCAGCCCTCTCAGCCTGTCTTGTTTCAAGTGGTCCTATGTATGCCATCCTTGGTGCCCATTCATACCCCAGACCTTGTCTCCTGGCACCCCCGGGGTCGCTCTGTCTTCCAAGCTCTCCCCAGAGCAGCCGGCCCCTGGGGCAGGCCGGCACCTTCCCTCCTGGGGCCCCACCACTAGGCAGCTCCAGGAAAGCACTTCCTCCAGGAAGCCCTCCGTCTCAGTCTCCCCTCCCCCTGGGTTTTCCCAGCTCCTGAGAACCATGTGTGTCCCCCGCAGGGGCGGAGGAGGAGGCTGGGTAGGTGATGGCTGGGGCCCTCACCTCAGCCGCTGGATGTTGGAGGACACGCCCGAGAGCCTGTAGATCCCGTCGACCACGCCGTGGGCCTCGATGAACTCGCAGCAGCAGCGCAGCACCTGGGGCACTGGGAGGAAGAGGCGGACTCAGGCCGGCTGGGGCCTGGGAGTGGGGTGGGGGGTCAGGGAGCTCCGGCCTCACCGTCCTGGCCTGAGTTGCTCAGGTGCTCCCCGAGGTCACAGCCAAACACCCTCTGCCGCAGGATCCCTCGCTGCCGCAGCCTCTGTCGCGACGGGCGGGAGCGCATGAAGGTCCGGAGGAGGCCCGCCAGCTTCCCTCGGGGCCGGGGCACAGCTGTGGGGCACAGAGGCAGGGCGCGGAGTCAGGGCCACTAGGCCCAGAGAGGGGGCGGGGCGGGGGGCGCTGGGGGCTGTGCGCAGAAAGCAGGACCCAGAGTTTACACACCTGAGGTCAGAGAGGAGACTCCCTGGGGAATGGGGAGCCCACCTGCAAGGCCGTCAGCATCTGTGTGGGGAGGAGCGGGTGGGCAGATGGGTTGTGATGCCCCCCCTACCCCCTACACCCCACTCTCCCCACCCCTGCTCAGCCACTCACCTGCCTTGAGCCCCGGCCCGAGCCGCTCGGTGAACAGTTCCACACACTCGCTGGGGAAGAAGCCCACCTGAGGAGGGTCCGGGTGAGTGGGCGGCTGCCGAGCCCGACTCCCGCCGCCCGCCGCCCGCGGCCCCTGGCCCGCCTCACCTGGAAGCCACGCTTGCCTCGCCACCAGCTGCGATCCTCGGTGGGCGGCATGTCGATCACCGAGACGATGTCTCCCACCTGGGAGGGAAGCGATGGGCCAGGGTGGGGTGCGGGGGCACGTCAGAGAAAGGGGTCGCAGGACGCCCGGCCAGAGACCGCCCTCCGCGGCCTTACCTCGAAGGAGAGCTCGTCAGGCGCCTGGGCCGTGTAGCGCTTCACCACGTGGGCGGCGGCCACGGCGGGGATGTTGAGTGAGGCTTCCTCACTGAGCAGCAGGCGCCGGCCATGGTTATCCAGCTGACATGGAGGGGGCATGTGGCCAGAGGGACGAGCCCCGCCCCCCCATCACCCAGAAACCCCTGCCCTCTCTAAAACGCCCTCTCTTCTCTGCCTGCACATGGCCTGGGGCTTCCCTGCGTCCTGGCCCTGCATGGGCAGACACTGCCCGTTGGCTACCGCTCCAACTTGAGCCCTGGGAGCCAGCTTTCTGAGTCACAGCCTGCGTTTCTGAGAGACCTCTCCGCCTTCCCCACCTAGACCACATGCACATATTCTCTCTCCTTCCCTCAGGCATGTGCCCACACAGGCACGAAAATACCAGCGCCTCCTCCACACGGGTTCCTCTCCTTCTGGTGCCCACACATTCTCCCAGGTTTGTCTGTGCCCCTCAGACCCTCCTCACCCCTTCCCTGCCCTCCCAGCAAGGCCCTCTGCTGGGGTTACCTCCATCCAGGTGAGCACAGGCCCACAGTTGAGGTTACTGTCCACAAGCCCCGACAGGGTCTCCAGATACTGCAGCAGCAGTGGCACCAGCATCTGGGGGCAGTGTCAGGATGAGCCCCGCCCCACCCTGCTGCTGGAGCCGAGAGCACCCACTCCCCTCCCATGCAGCCTCAGCCTGTGCGCTTCTGGGCAGGGAGAGCGTTCTGCACCTGCTGTCGAATCGTGTCAGTTGGGGGAGAGGGGCACTGGTCCAAGCTCCAGGGCCCCCACCCTCCTGAACCGCCCTGTGACACTAAAACTCAATGGCACAGAGACTTGCTTATTCTGACTGGTTGGAATGTGGGGGGTGACCCACTGCCCTCTCCTGGACACCCTACAGGACAGAACAGAACCGGCCCAACAGGGGCTCTGAGCCTGGGGACAGAGCAGCTAGAGGGTCAAACTGCTGACCTTTTGGGGCTCTGGTGGGACATCTCACAATCGGCCATTGCCCTGCCCACACGACCTGCCAGAGCACAGAGCAGACCAGTCCCTGCTGGTTTTCCAGGCTGCGATTGTTTTTTTAGAGACCGCAAGGCTTTTACTGGGGGCAAACAGCCTCGTCTTTTGCATAACGCAGCGGATGGATTTAACAGCTCGATGCACCAGTCAGGACCAGGTCTCCCCTCTCCAGGGACATGCAAGAGATGAAACACCTCTCTCTCCTCCCCCAGTCTTGACATAAGGATAAAGGGAGGGGGAGGGCTAAGGCCACCTGGGCAGCAGGCTACCTGGGCAGCTCTGGCCCCCTCAGGAGGTGGGGGAAGCTCAGGGAGGCAGGAAAACCTCCGGTCGAATATGCAACGGTGGAGGTGGGCGTCCAGTGAGCGGAAGTCATCGTAACTGCGGAGCACCGGCCAGGACCGGCCCTGTGGAAGCCGGAGGGACGGAGTGATGCAGTGGCCCCAGACCCTGAGCTGAGAGCTGTGATCTGAGATGGTCTCACCTGACACGTCACTTGCACCCCGAACACCAGCTCGCTCTCGCCAGTGAGGCCAGGCCCTTCGCGCTCGGGCGACAGCAGCAGCTGCGAAGGGAAACAAGGGCTGGCCATACCTATGTCCCAGCTCTGAGCACTCCCAGCTGCCACTCTCTGGGTGTGCGCACCGCCCAGCCTGGGCCTCTTCAAGGGCAGGGCCTGGGGTTGTCTCCAGCAGCGAGCAGGGTGGTGGCACGCAGCAGACCCCCAGAGTAAACTTGCTGAGTGTGGGATGAATGCGTGCATACAAGGGGCAGCTCGCTCCTGCCACTCCCTCCCCGCGCTGACTGCTCTGACGCGCGCACGCGGGTCTTAGGGGCAGGCCGGGGCTCTTCTCCTACCTGAATGTGGCCAAAGTCGACATTCTCGTAGTGGAAATGGGCACAGTCGGCGAGCCGTGGGAAGGGACCTCGAGGTGCTGAGAGCCTGGAGGGCAGGGGACACATCACCCACAGGTCCTGCACAGGGTCCCCCTGCTCAAGCCTTCCCTCACCCCTTACCTCTTCCCAGGCTTTCCCTTCACGCTCGGCGCCCCTGGGGGTGGCAGAGGCTGCACTGAGCCCTCCCCTGGGCCGTCCAGGCTGTCAGTGCTCCGAGCCTGCAGAGCAGAGAGAGGAGTCAGAGGACCCCAGCCAGAACTGGAGCTAACAATGGGAGCATTGTCATCCACCGGCCTGGCCAGGCCTAGGCAGGGGGAGGTGAGGACAGGTCGGAGGATGAGTTTGCTTCTCATGTGTGGTCTGGGCCGTGGGGAAGATGAGCGAGGGTTAGACCGGAGAGTAGGCAGCGGCAGCACTGGTTCCAGCCCTCCTGGCTTCTGTGTCCTTGTCAGGCTCTCAGCGCTCTCTCCCTCTGTGTGTGCCTCTCTGTATCATTCCCTCTACACCCCCCCCCCCGGCACTATTGGACAATCACAGTCCACCCCCAACCCCTGCAATCAGTCTTTTGCTGCTAGGCACCATCCCACCCCTACACACAC
>PVJH01041429.1:0-14957 GCA_004026705.1 Nesogale talazaci | reverse complement strand
AAATCCTATGGGACATTCATCCTATTCTGCCCTAAAAGGTCAAAATCAACTCAGTGGCAGTGTGTTACAACAATCAATGACCTTTAAAGTTCAAATACATTCCACTGTTAGGCATATGTAGTTTGAAAATTTTCTAATGAAAAATTTAAGACTAACAAAAGAAATCAGAAAATAAATTCTTAAGGTTTGGAATTACTTTATGAATTTCCTAGACTTAACCTAAGAAGGTTAACTGACATATCAAATTAAAGCCAAACTAAAATAATTGTCAATAAATCTATGATTTTTATATAAAACAAACATAATAGTGATGTTCACAAATAATACAATTATATTAGAATACTTTTAAACTAAAATAATTAATGATAGCTAGAAATAGATTTACAGATGATAAATACACTTATAAATAGATGATATTTGGTATTTAGATACTTAAAAGGTTTAGTTATACATTATTTATAGATACTACCTTTCAAAATTGAGAGAACTTTTGCAGAATTTAGTGGATTTGTGTTTATCTGGGATGAGATCAAAGTAGGAGGGCCATTTTGTTCTAATAGTTTGATATTCTATGATGCTCCCCTTCCCAATAGGATGGTTGAACACAAAATGGATCCATAAAACAATGTGGTGAAGAAAACTGATGGTGCCAGGCTATTAGAAGCTATAGAATTCAAAGTTGTCTTAAAGACTTGAAGATAAACAAGTGGCCATCTAGCTGAGAGGCAACAAAGTTCACATGAAAGAAGCACACCAGTCTGTATGGTCATGAGGTGTCAATGGGAATGGGTTATCAAGTATTCAAGACCCAGAACAAGAAAGCATATCAATGTAAATGAGGGAGAGTGCAGACTGGAGACAATCATCTCAGCTGTAGATAATTAGACATCCCCTCACAAGGACCACAAGAAAGAAATGGGCCACTTAGGCTGCAGTATAGCACCAATGAAACATACAACTTTACACTAATTCTTTAATGCTTCCCTCCTACTATCATGTCTGTAATTCTACCTTACAAATTCAGGTAGACAAGACCATGTACGCTGGCACAGATAAGCGCTCACAACACAGGAAATTCAGGAGAGATAGACCCCTCGAGTCCAATAATGAGAGTAGCCTTACCAGGAGGGTAGGGGGAATATGAGGGGAGAAAAGGATAATGGATTAAATATAATCATATAGCTCCCTCACCCCTCAACCAGGGGGAAGAACAACAGAAAGTAGGTGAAGAGATAGCAGTTGGTGTAAGACATGAAAAACTAATGATTTTTAAATTTTCAAGGGTTCATGAGGGAGAGACGGGAAAAATGAGGAGCTGACACCAAGGACTCAAGTAAAAAGAAAAATTTTTGAAAATAAGGATGGCAACAAATGTACAAATATACTTTACACAATGGATGGATGTATGGATTGTGATAAGAGCTGTAAGAGCCCCAAATAACATGATTAAAAAATAAAAATAAATAAAGGAGTGCTGATAGAATTTATAGGCTTCATGTTCCAAAAGAAATAATTTTAGATGGTTTTACCACAGTGTCAGAAAACGTTTCTTTTTTGTTTCATCATATGAGTGTAAGATGCACACAAGTAAGTATCATGCCAAACAACAGCAACAACAACAAAAGGTACATTTTGGGGAATAAACGGACATGACAGTACACTCTCCATTTTCTATCAGAGAGGACCAGAAAAAATAAATGTGAATATTAATCAATAACAAAATGATTGTGTTATTTTGTCGGTTACAAAATATGATTAATATGGAACCAAAATATTTCTATTTCTATAATCTGCATACTTGATTTTCTTTGTTTATTAAATAATAATATGTATATATAAAGTTCTATTAATTGGTCTCAAACTGAAAGAAGTTTACTACTTCAAATACTCTACTGTAAGGAAAAATACTGTAAGTATTTAGAGATAGTCTATATTATGCACTTCTAAAGTATCCCTTTCAAATTAATAATGAATATTGATCCTGTATTTACTTCTGTTAACATTTCAGACTACACTGTATATATTTTTAGTTCAGCCGTTCCCCTCCAAAACACAGTGCATTATTTCAAACTATATATATATATATGTATATATATATATATCTCCCAATGATATTACCAGTATTACTTGGCTTTGCTTGTTGGTTATCTTTTTTAATATTCCTGTCTTTAATGTAGATGGGAATTAGAAATATCAGTTAATTAATGACCTAAATAAGAAAAGTGTAACTATTTACAAACATTTCATCATTGATGACAAAATTGGATGTGGAGATCCATGATGAACAGTCTGGGGAGCTTTTGTCTTACAAATAGATAATTCAGATGATCAGATAATAAAAGATATGCGTATATATGAAATGGAAAAATATACCATCATTTGGGCTTCAAAAATATGCAACTTTTTAAAAACTGTGACAGGTAAATGAACATATTAATTAAGAAATTTTTTGTGTCATGTCAATAGTCTTTAAGTAAACTTTGTGAAAAATAAAATGAAAAGATAATGGTATTTTTACATGTACATTTTGATGGCTGTAGTATAATATTAAATTAACTTCAACATATTTCAAGGATCTTACTTTCTTCTACCATTTTTACACACCAGGTTATCCCATTTATAATGCTATTTTTTATTATTTTGGCACTCCTAACCTTATAGTTATGACTTTCAAATTGTATTCACTTTCACTTCTCAGTATGCTTTAAAAAATATAAAGTATTCATTTGAACAAGCATAGGGGATACATTCTCAATTGTGTTAGTCCAGGCTGACTAGAGAAACAAATTTCAGAATTTGTTTCAGTGCAGAATTCTGGCACTGGCAAGGGTCTCCATATGGCTCCTCACTTCCAGGGCTCAGAGTCCATCAACTATCCAGTGGTGGCAGAAGCAACTCATCACTGGCAGAGGTGCCCTCAAGGCTTCTGCAGCTTCAGAGGTCCAGTTCCATCAGGGCAAGGCCGTTTGGCTTCTCCTCTGGCTCCTGCAGCAGCTGCGACACTGCCATCTTGTCTTGTCCGTAATTCCTTGTCTTTGTGACTAGATCTCAACAACTGGGGAGATAGCTTCTCATCTCCATGAGGGAAATATTGTGAGATTTCCCAGAAGTTTCAGGAGAAAGCCATGCCCACACAGAGGCCTCATTGGCTACTCAATGGCTATCTCCAGATTAACAGGCTAGACTCCATCCCTGCATCTCAATCATGAAATTAACATAAGCACATGACTGCCATAACAAGTATGCTTCAGAAGTAATAACCAACATAATGTAACCCATAACACACCTATCAGTTTAGGAATACTACCTGACAGTTCTGATACCTCCCCTAGAAACATCCTCAGATTCAATTTATTGCATAGTCACCATTAATCCAGAATATGATGAAAGAGTTTGGATCTGGCCTAGTACTTATAATTCAAAGGATCAACTTTGCTTTAACTGAGATTCTTAAACTGTTTTAGATTTTAAACCTGCATTTCTAAGCAAACTTAAATTTTTTCCATAGTTTATTGCTTAAATTTTTGTTTTGGCTTCTTTCTGTTCATGAACTTTCTATATTCACTACCTTGAGATGGAACCTCTAAAATGAAACTCTCTGTATATTTCTTCGACTAGTTCATAAAGTCTTTTTACTAATAGATTTCAACGTGTGGTCAATTAAGAGTACATTAACTCCCTTCTGGGAATTGTTGTAACCCTGGTCCATTTTCTTTCAGTCAGAGTTAGTCCCTGGGAGCGAGATTCATCCCTATTTCTTCAGAGATTTGTAGTCTAGTCAGACAAGATTAAAGAAAGGCTTTTCAGTGACTTAAAAGTGGTATGTGTGGGAAGTGAAATCCATTGAAGTGAGAATGTATTATAATTAATGATTGACTTAATGCTTTTCATGTGAATTTATATAAAAATAAAGAGTAAGTACATATTGTCCATAAGCCAGATGTCTATAATCTGGGGTCAGCTGGACTTTACTAGGGAATCTTTCAAACATAACCTTATATGTGCATCGTTATTATTCAAATTTGCATACAATAAAATTTCCTATCAAATTGTTGCTTTTTTCTATATTTTCACATATTTTAATTAAATTTCAAAGTTTGTACTCAGATAATATTCAGTAAGAAATGAATATTTTAAGAGGAATAACCAAGTAAGAATAAACCATTTCATCGTGGTAATATATCAATTTTGTATCACATGCATCCTGGACACATACCAAATAAGCCGTTGTCTAAGCTTTCAAAGTCTATAGAGTAAAGATTGGTGGAGTCAAGAACTTTTCAAAGCTTGTGAAACTCTACCACAGAACTTTGAGCTAAACATATGCTGTGTGCATCCCAGGACCCAGGTACACTCCAGCTGTGAGCAAATAGACAACATAGGATTTGGATTTCAATAATAGTTCCCCTGATTTCACAAGTACAAAAATATGCCTCATTTCCAAAAAAAACCAAAAAGCACATGTGGGCTTCATTTAGTTTGTGCATCAGAATATCCAAGGTCAGCATATTAACAGCAGCAACCACTGGGTTTCAGTAAAAGACCTAACTTCAGAAGCAATAAATACAAAAATGTTTTGCCTCCATCCAATAAGAGATAAATTGAAAACTGATTTAATGTTCATGTTAAATTAAACATCCTTTATTTGATGTACTGGGGTCAAATGAAGAGAAAAATTTGGCTTAACTCTAAGATATGTGAAGCTAATTGGAGTATAAATACCTATCTATTTATATTTAGGTAAAATTTATCTAAATCCAGAGCATTTTTTTTGACGTAACAAACAGACTTCAACTTCTCTCTTTAGATGTCTCTGCTATCATTCTCCAGTAATAAAATCTTAATCCAATCAGGCAGAATTCCACAGAGTTTTTCTGAACATGGATTTATTCACAATGGTCCACAATCAAATCTGGCCCACCATCTGTTTATGCATAGCCCTTCACCTCGCCCTTTCATATAATCATATGAGAGTTTTCGAAGGAAAAAAAATGTGGAAATATCATGAGGGCCATAAATATTATCTATGTGTTTTGTGGGTTTTACAAACTATGCATGTCTCCAGGCTTTTCAGGAGCCCTAAGTGGCACAGGGGATTGGGTATTCAGTAAAGTCGGTAGTTCTAACCCTCTAGCTGTCTCATTAGATAAGAATAATGCAGGTGGAAATATTTACAGCATCACAAACCCTGCGGATCACATCTCCTGTGTCCGATAGGGGCACTATGAGTCAGAATTGATTTGACAGCAGTGGGTTGCTTCAGTTTTGTCTTGGCTTTGGAAAACAGGGCGCTATTCCAAGTTTTTGCCCCTGGTATTCTAAGTTCTGCTTTAAGAGCAATCCCTAGTCTTTCCTTTCATAACGAATCAGGTGCAAATCATGGAAGCACTTTGTTTATATTTCACTAGTTGATAACATTGCAAGATGTTATCTCTTCTACTAGATATAATACCCTTGATTCTTCAAATAGATTTCCAGGTGCTGTACAGCTAAAACTGTACCTTCAGTAAAACAAATGGTATGAGTTACTAGAGTTTTTATTTATGAATACTCACTTTTTGGCATTTTAAACTCATGAGCATATAATCTCATATATAAGCGCATTTAAAACATAGAGCGCCCCATTTATAATAGGTCCACAATCCAATGGGCTTTGTTACAATGAATCCATTTTATATTGGTTGTTATGTAACTCGAATACATTATCATTGTCACTATTATTTTAGTTTTCCTCATTACTACCTGTTATAACTAGAAAAACCCTGGTGGAGTAATGTATCTAGTGCACAGCAATTCAAAGCCAACTGCCACTCCTTCGGGTAAAGAAATATGGCTTAAGAAGTAATGACAAAATGTCACTTCTTTTTTCACCATTTGGATGTGTCAATATGTGAATTTTGGGTATAGGAGGATCTGCACCAAATAGTAAGCTTTTATTTAAAGCCTACACAACCTCCTGGAAAATATTTTCCCAGCTCTGAAAGTTATTGACCTCTAGTGGCACAATAATTGAGTTTTAGCATTCCTACTCCCTGCTCCAGACTGTCCAAGACCAATTAATACATTAACATAGACTCATTAATGCAACTCTATTGCTTTAAAGTGGATTCTTCAATCAGACAATTTTGTTTGGAATACCATGACAATGAATAAAATGTTCTGCAAGTGCACTACGGGATACTTGTGGAAAGAGTATTGCATTCAAGGTAGGCAAATCAAAAGCTGGAGTAGTTAAAAATTCCAAAGTCCATACAGTTCCTTTTGCTGTTTTTTTTTACTTCCACCTGGCAACAGTCTCCTGGGCAAGTCTCTTGGAAGGCAAACATCCAAAATACTGTGTGGGGCTGATCTTTTCAGAGTCTTCTTTGGAGATGTGCCCTAACCCATTTAAAGATTCAAATTTTAGTGGCTGAAGGCAAGGCTTACAAACTCTCTAGCTTCATACTTTCTTTTTTGTGTGTTTAGGTTTCACTGCCTTCTGGTGGGAGTAGGAGACCCTGCCTTGCTCCTGGAGAGCTGCTGCTGGATTTGAATCGCCAACCCAGTGGGCCGCAGTCCCACACACAACCACTATGCCACCGGGGTTCAGCTGTTACATACTTTCCAATAATCATACCGAATCAGGGATACATTGTAGACCATTGCCTCGGGTATATGGAGCACTCAAATTACTTGTGGGCAAGTTGGCGATAAGGAGTAGAAGTCCCTGCTGTTGGGATTATGCATAACTTCCACCCTTGCCAGAGAGACCGCAATTTTCATAATCCAAATTTTCAGCTTGGGAAATAATTAACTGGTATTTATGTAAGGCATAATCTTATCCGTTCAATTATTAAAAATTTCCTCTACTGAAGTTACCCACTTGTGAACATTGCTGTGAAACACACATATTTCCATACATTTTGACCATTCAGAGGAGCCTACTATACACATACTTCTTTTGTAATTTCACCATCAATTTTCTGAACTTCTTTATTTCTAATGAAAAGTGAACAAGGTGATACTTTGCTTGACTTTGACTAGCGAGAGACTTTCTTTTTACAATTTCCTTTAGAGATTTTCTAGGAAAAACCTTCAACTGATGACTATTGAGTGGTGCCTCAGTGTTGTACAGACCAATATGCAAACCACACTTGAGTTTTCCCTTCCCTGGTAAGGAACTCACCAGGGGATAATGTAGCCTCTGAAAAAGTAATGTAGCTTCTCCACAAACAATCTCTATGCCACAGGGTGACAAAAAATAAATATGCCAAACAGAAATATGACATAGCATGTCCTTTTCCTTTAATTTCTTTCTGTGTTGCCTACCAATTTTATTTATAGAAAATACTTATATTTATCTTAAACTTATACCTTTTTATTAATCATCACATAAATAATATTTCTAGTCCACCAATGATATCACTGCACCTTTCACTCCTATTTTATATAATTTACATTTCAATTTTTCCCTCTAAAATATTTTCCTGTACATATTTTGTTGTTTGTGTAGAGATTATGTGCAGCCAAATATATACCAACTCATCATGTACAATCTCATGATATTGATTATTTTATTTTATTTTTAAAGGGGAGAGCGCGAACGCAGTTCCCCACTACCACAAAGTATGCGATCGAGTTTCCCACGTTTGGGGAAATCGCAGGGGTCAGCACGTCCGGAGTGCAGAGGATAAATCTCACCCTGGGAAAATCACCTTCCTGATTGTGGTATCTCCCCTGCAAGGTAAGTAGTGGTAGAGATTATTTTATTCAATTTCTGGACCCATTCCCACCCTATGTGGCAGTCACCTAATTTGGTGTCAATTTCAGATTAAGAGTGTAGGGGAGGAGTCTAGCCCGTCAATCTGGAGCTAGCCAATGAGACCTCTCTGTGTGCATAACTTTCTCCTGAGAATTCTGGGAATTCTAGCCTTATTTCCCCATTGGAGGTGACAATCTCATGACCCATTCCTTTGGAAACTCTCAACTGACAAGGCTGGCTCCTTGTGAGACATCCCTGAGGAGCCCCCACATAGACCTACCCTGATGTGACCAGAAATTTGACTTGGAGTAGCCATGCAGAGACCCCGGCCTGTGCTGCGATGTTTACAATGCCACTGGCTCCAAAGGCATCTAGTTTGTGATCATCCTACATTTGATGCCATTGCATGTTTCATGAATATGAGGAGACTTTATAGACTGGGATCAGACATACATTCTGATATGAGATGTGTGGGCTTGGATTGGACTGGGCTGTGGTGTTTTCTCGATATTCAGTTATTTTTGTACAGAAACCTCTTTCTTATACACATATGTGTGTGTATGTGTGTGTGTGTGTGTGTATTTACTTCTGTAATCTACTCTCTGATTCTGAATTTGTGCTTCCTCATGAAAATCAGCTCACTACTCCTTTAGGTTCCTATCTAATGTTTAGAATTGCTCTTGTCGATATAATCCTATATGTCTAGTTTTTAGAAGGTCATTATATTTGACAAAACTTTAAATGTTACTTATAGTCTCCCTCCATCAATCTTTCTTCTATATTAGAAGTTGAATATATCTTTAACTAAGATACATATATTTGTATGCATTTATTTACTGGATTTTTTTCAAATTTTACTTATTTATTTAGTAACATCATTTTTTGCTTTGACTTGCATGTATGAACAGTTTCCACATTAACATTCCATTTACTTTCACATAAATATCTTTCTATAGGGGTCTATTCTTGCTACATAGAGTGTCAGTTAAGTATAATCAAAGCATTTTGAGATTTGCAAAAATAGATGCATGTGCTTGCATCCAAGTGCTTTAAAAAAACACCAGTTTCATTGGCACATACTTTGCATATTGTGAAATGCAATAGTACAATTATATCAAGAAGAGTTCTGCATCATTACCACAATTGATGTTAGAATATTTTCCTTTGTGTACTTGATGTCATTAGCTCTCCTTTTCGCCATAACATCCCTTGCCTTACCGCCAAGAAACTATTAGTCCAGTTGCTATCTCTATGTATTTACCTATCCTGGATTTCATATATAGAGAAACTTATAAAAACAGAACAAATGCACCAAAACAACTAATCATAACAAAGGAAAATAGAAAACAAAACAACTTCAATTGAGAATTTTAAAAAAGGACAATTTAAAATGAGACAAAAGGAAAAACAAATGATAAAGTATTAAAATTTAAGCTAACTACATCTGTATCATTCACTTTCCAATGCACTATGCATGATCACATGGCTAGTCCCATAACTGGTCTACAGTCAAAGGTGACTCACGGGAGACTTGATCCATGTGTATCACTCTCTCACTTTTATTTATCTGACACAAGTTTAAATGAATCAAAAGGGATATCAAATGTCAGACGTTACATTTTGATCAAATTATATCCACCATAATCAATTTTGCATTATTCTCTGCCTGGTAACAAGGCTGCTCATTTACCTTGACTACAGTTGTAAGGGATTTATCTAGCTTAATCTATGTGTGGACAATTCAAATAGAATTCTGCCATCGGTTGTCTTTGTAGCCTTCTGCAAACCAGATGTTCACAATTTAAGTTCTGACCACACAGGCTCATGCCCTTTTTCCAGGTATAGTTAATTCACTCCTCACTTAGCTGGCTCCTTCTTTGAAGAAATGTCTTCAAGACTTCAAAGGCTATTATTCCTGATAGCTGGCACCATCTAGTCCATACCACTGCCCCAATTATTTGCTATAGCACCCATATATTCAATGATCTTTTCATGTAGGCAAGCATCAAGCAAGGCCATGTAATTTAAAAAATTGTAGATTGAAGGTAGAATTAGTGTAAGCTCAAAATTCATTCATGCATCTATTGTTGTATATGTTTTTGGCTCACCTTAGAGAAATTATTGTCATTTTATGTTAGAGATAATTATAAATTGTCCCCCTGGGGTATAAGGTAATTATATTGACAGTGTCATTAATTTGACCAATAGTATATAATTTAAAACACAGCTGAGAAAAGAAAATTATACAAGGGTAGGCCACTACAAACCAAAAATAAATGAATTGTTGTTGAGTCATAAGGATTAAATTCTTAAGTCACTGGGCACTCTTTACCATAGAACTGAGTAATGGGTTAAAATTTTCAATAATATTCACTGACAGCGGAAGAACTATGACTATCAGATCAATACATGTCATAATAAAGCAGAGCTTATTAAAGTAGTACAGACATGGTAGTCTTGGCCCACCATACATTGCATATCCTCAAGGCAAGGGAGCTGAACCAGATCCAACAACTGCCAACTCAATACCTGTGGATTAGCAGCCATATGCTTCTTCTCACCAAAGGAAGCCTCAATATCGAGTCCAAGGATACAGGTGAGTCTTAGGTAAAACACAGTCCACTTTTTGGGTTTCCACATCAAGTCCTTCTGGTTTGATTTGTGAAGGATATCATGTGCTTTGAAAGAATCGAGTCTAGGACACATGGCTTGGGCCACTAAGGTCCAGAGAGAAAATCCTGTCTACTTAACTGAAAAAAAGAAGAAAAATACATCATACATGTATATTTATATCATGATATATAAATATATAACATTATATTATATATTATATTATAATTATATATAATATATTTATAATATATAAAATATATAATATAATATATCATGTATAAGCTGATTTTTTAGTACAATTTTGGTGCAATTTTTATGGTAAAATTAGCTGCCTCAGCTGATATTCAGGTAGACTTATATATATGTATATATAGCATATATATATAGCAAATCAATTTCTTTTTTTTTTATGGGCATCACTGCCTTTGGTGGTGGTGGGCGCTACCCAGTGCTGCTCCTGAGAGCCGCCGCTGGATTTGAACTGCCAAGCCCGCGGGCTGCAGTCCCACACTCAACCACTTACGCCACCAGGGCTCAGCCCTAGCAAATCAATTTCTAATGTGACCTTCTGGAACCAATGATCATGTGACCTTCCAAAGTATTTCAACTATATTTTTTTACTCATTCAGGATGTTTCCCTATTAGGCATTTATACTATGTTTTGAGTTACATTAAGTTGGTAATTTGGGGGTATTAAAAATACTATGTGATGGTTGGGCTTTATGTTAACTTGGCTGAGTCAGAATTCTCAGAGGTTTTACATTTAAGATTTTGTTATCTCCTATGATGGGATCTAAGACAGCTTCTGAAACTGTTTTTACTCAAGACTTTTCATTTCAATATAGCTCAGTGATGTCAGAAACATTCTAGGTACATTACACATTTTGGGTCAATCTGCTTGTTGCACATTCAGAAAACTTTTAGTGTCATTGATTGTGTGTGTGTGTGTGTGTGTGTGACCTTCACATTCAATGTGATTTCACATATGGGGTCATGATCCATAGGTTCAGATGCTTTTTTCTAACACAATGAACCATTACCATAATGGTATCCGCTATAAACCTTCAGTGAGTCGTGAAAAGATTAGGGTGGGATTCAACACCCTCACTCAGATCATAGTCCTGATGCAAACAATTGAAAGGATGTCCCTTAGGTATGGCCTGCTTCTAACATAAGTGGACAGTGTGGACAACTTACTTAAATTTCTTGGGCTTTGTTTCTGTACCTGGTTTATGAACCTCTTGTTCTTTGAACATTTGTCAGTGGCATATTACATTGCCAGCTTATTTTGGGAATCATCAGTGCTCTGTCATCTAAGCTGTTGACCTTGAATTCATCTCTATCTACAGCAGTCACAAGTCAGTTTGGTCATCTTTATGGCCATTTGTCTGTCTTCCTCTTGCCAATTGGGGCTTAATTCGACCTTTATCCAGAGAGGTCAAGAGTAGCCTGCCGCAGATTTGGAACTTATCCATACTGGGGCATGCTCGGGTCTCTAAGTGTTATACCAGTGGTTCTCAAACTTCCTAATGCCACGGCTCTTTAAGATAGTTCCTCATGTTATGGTAAACCCCCAACCATAAAATTGTTTTTGTTGCTACTTCATAAAGGTAATTTTGCTACTGTTATGAATTGGGCAACCCCTGTGAATGAGTCGTTAGACCTCCAAAAGTGTCATGACCCACAGGTTGAGTACTGCTGCCATAGGCATTTCTTGCATATAAATTTATCTCTACATACACATAAATAAGTTCACAGCTTTTGCTTCTCTAGGGAGCATATCACACATTCATCCATTATGATCACAAAATATATAGTTTATGTAAATTAATTTTTTCTCAAATATTTTCAAAACGAATTCAGCAATTGCATCCTTCAGACCAGAAGGCAAACATGAACTAGTCAATAATGGAATTTGAAATCCCCATGACAATTGGAATCTTAACTAGAATAAAATTTTGCTGATATGTAAAAACTTCCAAGAGACTAATAATTGTGAGAAAATAGCAAAGTATGTGGGAATCAAGGATTGCCAACATCAATCATTCCTCTGGTCATTTCTTTCTCAGTCTGATGGACTGGTTCTCTTCTAACACCCATGTCTCCTCATTGATGCATATAGGCCGCTGTTGACATAGAAGAGAACTTTTTGGTTCATAAATGTATGCATGTTATCTGGAAAATTATATGGTATACATTTCCCAAATGCTTTCTAGCCAACACTTACGTACTGTGTTTAATTACTGTAAGAAATGCAACACAGTTCTTCAGTTTGCAAAAGAATTCCAAGGAGAAGGACTCACTTAATACTGAATATCATTTAGGTGTTTATCTGGGAGGTTGTCATTAAATAGATTTGATCAGGTCACCTCACTATTTTCCACTCTTTCAAATACTTTTATTGGGCACTCGTACCTCTCTTATCACTATCTATACATTCTTCTTGTGTGTCCAGAACATTTGCACATATGTGCCATCTTCATTTTCAGAACATTCTCTTCCCTCTTGAGCTCCTAATATCAGCTCTCCATTTCTTTCCTCTCCCTCCCCACCCACCATCACCACCACACAAACCCATGATAAGTTATGGGTTATTTTTTCCACATCTTACGTCATCCCCTATTGTCCCTCCCCCATTTTTCCATTATTTGGCCCCCTGGCCAGGGGGTTCTAGGTTGATCCTTGTAGTCGATTCCCCTTTACTCCCCTCAGTCTCCCATAATCTTCCTGCTGGCCCTGGGTTTCCTATATTGGGGCTCTTAGCCATACAGTGTGCATGTTCTGGTCTAACCCAATTTGTAAAGTAGAAGTGAGGTTATGATAATTTGCGGGGAGGGGAGGAACCAACAAAGAACTTGAGGAAAGTTGTGTGTTTCATCGGTGCTATACTGCACCCTGATTGGCTCATCTCTTCCCTGCGACCCCTCTGTGAGGGGTCATGCAATATATTTCATTTTTATTTTCCTCCTATTTCTTTATATAGTTCTTCAAGGTAAAAAGAGAGAATGTAAACCAGCTTCTCACACCTTTCTTTCCTTCACAACAGTCTCCTAATAAGTAGAGATTCCATAGCTTTCATGGTATCAAAATATCAGGGAAGGAGATAGTAAACTCATACAGGGAATGACAAATTTAACAGGAAAACGACCTCATAGAAGCTGGATGAATAAAAAGTAGAAATTGATGAGCAAAGTTATCCCAAGAATCTAGATTGATAACACCTAGAAATTGATCGACAAACAAACCCCAGAGTGGGAAATGATTATTAAAAAGAAGCCAAATAGGCGGATAGAAGGCTTAGACCGCTCTCCTGAGTTGGCTTCTTAAACTTCTGACACATGTGCTGAGCCTTCCCTGTGTTTTGCTGACCCGTGTACTTAGACTGAAATATTCCTGTGCTTTGCTGCATAAGACAGGCCTCAGAGCTCCGTAGAGTCAAGCGTGGAGAGATCTCATCTTCCTTACTTTGCTCATAGTGTCAGGAGAGCCCAGGCCCTGAAGACAAGACCTAAAGCTTGGTAAAGTGGAAGGCCAGTGCAAAAAAGAGGAAGGGCCTTAAGGAGGTGTACTGACACAGTGGCTACAGCAATGGACTCAGCCGTAGGGGTCACTGTGAGGATGGAACAGGACCTGGCAGTGTTCTGTCTGCTGTATGTTCAGTCTCTGTGGTTCACGGCTGACTGCATGACCCCTCACAACAACAATGCTTTGTTGCATTCTCTGTCTCTTAGCTGACTTCTTTCTCCAAAAAGACTGAGAATTCGAGCTATCCTCACCTTATACATGTTTATGATTGAAAGTAATAAAGAATATCATGGTTATCTAGATGGAATAGAAAGCATAGAGATGAATATATCTATAACATTCTTGGAGTTAGTCGCTTTTATTTTAGTGGCATTCTGATATTCAAAGTTCCACAGAATGGAGAAAAATACCTAGGGTAATTGACATGGGCTACACACGGATCACGGAGAAAGGTGAGGCTTTCCTGTGCTATAAAGATATACAGCTTTTGGAGCCATTTTTCTCTGATACAATGTGTCATTATGAGTTGTCAGGACTCAATGAAAGCAGCTGTGCTTTTATTGGTTACTTGTTAGCATTGATAGGCATCAATCATGGTGCTGTGGATTATATTGTGATATTCTAAGTAAGAATATCTCACCTGTGGGTATACAATGTACTTTTTATTGTTTACACCACCGACTAATCTTTTATCATGGTCAAAGTTGTTGTGCTTTGAACCAATTTTGTCGTATCCATGGTGTCAATCCTTGTTAAAGATTGCCCTCGGGTTTCATTTTTGGTTTCTGCTACCTTTCAAAGCTTGATGTACTTTTCCAGGAGCAATTTTCTCCTGAGAACTTGCCCCAAATACCTGAAATGAAGGTTCTGTATCCTTGCTTTAAAGGAGCATTCTAATTATAATTCTGCCAAGACTGATTCATTGTTCTTCAAGCAGTCCATGGAACTTTCAAGATTCTTCAATAGTACCATATTTCAAGTGCACTAATTCTTCTCCTGCTTTACTTATTCACTGCCCAGTAGACATTTGCAGTAGAGGTGCCTGAGACTGCCATGACTTTGGCCAGAAAGTCTTAAA
>PVJH01041428.1:0-14985 GCA_004026705.1 Nesogale talazaci | reverse complement strand
GTCTGGGGGGCACTGAGTGCATCCTTCTGGCCATGATGGCCTATGATCGCTACGTCGCTGTCTGTCAGCCCTTGCATTATTTCACCCTCATGCCAACACGGTTGTGCTGGACATTGGCTGGCATATCCTGGTTTTTTGGCTTCAGTAATTCATTGATCCACACCCCTATCACTATGACCTTTCCCCGATGTGGTCACCGGCACATAAACCATTTTTATTGTGAGACACCCCCGATGCTGCAGCTGGCCTGTGTGGACACCACAAGTTTCAGGAAGGAGATCACAGTGCTGAGCAGTGTCTTCCTTGTGTTTCCTCTCTCACTAATCTTAGTCTCTTATGGTCGAATTGCCCATAGTGTGTTGAGGATGAAGACACCTGGAGGGCGACAGAAGGCCTTCGGGACCTGTGGTTCCCATCTTACGGTGGTGTCCATCTTCTACAGTACCGTCATCTATATGTACATGGTCCCAAAGCCAAAGCTTTCTCATGATGTGACCAAGTTTGTGGCACTTCTATATAACTTGATTCCACCTGTATTCAATCCAATAATTTATACCTTGAGAAACAGAGATGTCAAGCAAGCAATAAGAAAGCTGGTGATGGGGAAAGAAAAAAAGGAGGATACAGAATTTTCATAGAAAGCTCCCTATTAAAGAAAAGGAAGCTATATCCAAAGGAAATTTTGTCAGACGCTGTGGATTTGGAATTGAATGTGGGGTAGGCAGTGACTTTGCAAACTGTGACATACTCTCTGTGAATTTGTGTCTGCCTTTTAATGTTGATTTTAATAGTTATGGAGCAAGGGTCTGTGTGGAACTTCTTTTCCTAAGTAAATAAATTCAAACAAGACAGATTCTAGCATGGTGAATTTCTTATGGTTTTCTTTATTATTTTCTGGTTCTACTCCAGTTTTGTTCTTTTTCAGTATCATCTTTCTTTCCCTGTTCTATATTCTGTTTTCATTCTCTGTATAGACCATCCATGTGTTTCTTTCTCATACTTCATATGAATCAGCTACTTGAAAAGTCTTTTTTGTTGTTATCAATGTAACACTCACTAGAATTTTGAAGAAATAATCACGCCTAAGAAGCATGCTAACATGAACAGACTATTCCTCCCATCCAATTCCTTTTCATCAAAAGTAATAAAGTTGAGCCATTTTCATTTATAGTACCTCCCTTTGTGACATACTTTGTATACTTTGTATTTACTAGGGAATCTCAGAAATTCACATATGCTACTTAAAATTTCAGTTTTAAGCATTTTTCTCTCAATGGCAAATGGAAGTACAGGTTCTCTGTTCACACCCCTTCTCCCATGTACACAATCTCCATATCTCTATCTTTCCAGTGTAAACTGGTCTTGATCAATGCATATATTACATATATTACTATGACTCTGAATGCTCATCAAAATTTGTCTTCCTGGTAAGCTACAGTTATTCCAGTTATTCCAAAAAGTTGTTGCTTTTTTTCTGGCAGTAAATATAAACTTTTCAATTTTGTTGCTTGTTTAGTTTTTAAGTACAACACTGTACTAGTCTCCTGGGCCTTTGGTAGCAAATCACCACAAACTAGGTGGGTTATGAGGCCTGGTGGCAAAGAGGTAAAAAATTTGATCAAAAGATTGGTGATATGATCCAATCAGTGGTTCTGGGAGAGTGATATAATAGTGTTCATCCATAGATTGCAGCCATTAAAATCCAATGAGGCTATTTTCACTTGCCTACAGTTGAGATTGATTTAATTGAAATGATATCAGTTTGGGCTTCGTGTCAAAATGTCAGCAACTTGTTCTTTTAAAGTTTCAGAGCTCCCTAAGTCTTTAAAATAATCATCTTATTGGGGGCTCATACAACTCTTATCACAATCCATAAATACATTCATTGTATGTCAAGTACATTTGAACATTTGTTGCTCTCATCATTCTCAAAACATTTGCTTTCTACTTAAGCCCTTGGTATCAGCTCCTCATTCCCCCCTCCACCCTCATGAAGCATTGACAATTTATAAATTATTACTTGGTCATATCTTACACTATCTGATGTCTCCCTTCACCCACTTCCCTGTTGTCCACACCCCAGGGGCGAGGTTATATGTAGATCCTTATAATCAGTTTCCCCTTTCTACCCCACCTTCCCTCCACCCTCCCAGTATCTCCACTCTCACCACTGGTCCTCAAGGAATCATCTGCCCTGGATCCCGTGTTTCCAGTTCCTATCAGTACCAGTGTTCATCCTCTGATCTAGCTGGATTTGTAAGGTAGAATTGGGATCATGATAGTGGGGAGGAGGAAGCATTGAAGAACCTAAAGAAAGCTGTATATTTCATTCTTACTACACTGGAACCTGTCTGGTTCATTCCTGCCCCACAACCCTATTGTCAGAGGATGTCCATTACCCACAGATGGGCTTTGGGTCCACAACCTGTATTCCCCTCCCAGGTATCAGCAGAGCTATGCTCTCTCAAAAACTCTGAAGGAAACCCCCCCCACCCTCTTGCCCCTTCCAGCTTCTGTTGGGTCTGTTGTTCATAGACTTGTGTCAGCACCACTCCAATTACTTCTTCTATTTTCACATCACCTTCTTTTCTATGTGTCTCTGTGTCTTCTCTTTCTTTAAGACATTGGTTGTTAGGTTTAGGACCCACTGGTAATCAAATTCATTTGATTGCAGTGATTTTATTGAGCGGTGATAATCCAAGATGATATCTTAATTCATTATAATTTATTACTACTGCAAAGACCATATTTTCAGATAAGGAAGATTTCAATAATCTGGGATGGGCATGACTTTTTGAAAGACATCATTCAATTTGCTATAGAACTCTTGAACAGTGAATAAGTCACTAAATAATTATTATCTGAATTTTCTCAAAGTGTAGTAATTTATATTAGTTATTCTGGAAATGAAATAATTTGGAGAAACTCTTCTAGAGTCTTCTTGCTTATTTCAGTCTGGATCTGTTGCCCTATGGCCAAGTGGAGTAAGATTTATGCTCTAATAGTAAGATTTATGTTCTTCATCATCCTCAGAATTTCTCTCTTTTAGTTCTTTTTTTTAATATCTTCTCATTATGGTGGAGTTTCCTCCAGTAACTTCCTGAAAAGAAAACCAAGAAAATGAATTTATTTTAAAATATGAATGAAAACTAAGGCTACTGACAAGACTGCCAAAGAAAATAAACTCTTCATTACTAGATTACCAAAGAAAAATTCATAAAACATATGACCAAAATATACTGTTCAGATAAAAATGATATTTTTAAAGACTTTAGAGAGTCTTACAGTTATTTTAAAGTTTTATTGTGAAAACACACACATATAAAATATAATTTAATGTCAATATGTAATTTAAAAACAAACAATAAAGTTACCTATAAGCATATATTTTCTGAGCTTAGTGCATTGAACACATTTAGTATCTTGGAGGACTCCTGTGATAATCACATAATCTGGTATCAATTTGAGAGGATTACAAGTGAAGGGGTGATGTCTCGCCTGTCAATCAATATGTAATCAATGAGGCCTCTGTGTGGGCATGTCTGTCCTCTGAGGATTCTATATTTTCCTCCTTGGAGGCAGGAGACACCTCTCTGTCTCAGCTCACTTCCTTGGTGATGCTCTACTGACAAGACACATGGTACTACACTGATAGACCCCGTGTCCTGAGAGCTGGACAAGCCATGCAGAGATTCCTGCCAGCACTGAGATGCTTACAATGCCACTGGAACCACAAGACTTCCCACTCACTGGTCAGCAACCCTTCTGCATTTCATCATTGCATGTATTTTGTGAGTCTGGAGAGGACTTTATGGATTGATGTCAGACATATGGGCTGATATTGGACTGATAGACTTGATCTGGACTGGCCTGGAACATTTTCTTGATGTTTAATTGCCCTTGTATATAAACCTCTTCCTTATACACATATGCATGTGTGTTAATGAATTTTTTTCTCCAGTCTGTCTGGACTAGCACATCTTCTGTACTTATTTTTCCAAATACATCTCTTTGTCTCCTAAATCTGGTGCTACTAGGCCCTTGCCATTCTTTGTAGTATGTGTGTGTATAACATGACTAAATGGGAAGTCTATGTAAATATTAGTTAGTATATGTAAAAATAGAGTATAGTATTGGTAAAATTCATAGACTTTTATTACATAAAAGTATCAAAATACAAATATCTTATTTCTTTAAAAAACACTTTTATAGAAAATTATATTCTACATGAAACATGTTCCAACAGAAAAGCAAGGTGCAGAAAGATTTGTTGTATAGTGCATCTACAGAAAGCAAAAAACATTGCTGGGAAAGGATGGAGGGAAGAAAGTAAAAAGAATCAGTGTGATTTTGTGCTTTGTACTTTAATGCACCCCAGGATGGGCTGGCGCCCTGCTCCACCTCAGGGACTAGGCAAGACAGTAAGGAAGAAACCCTTAGTGAGTTCTACACCTGATGGGAACCAGAAGCTATTGCTCCTTACCAAAAATTTCATCTAGGCACACATTTGAAGGTGATATTTCCATCTCTCTAACCCTTTCCCAAAGAATTTGGTATGTTGGCATCTTCAAGGGACCCAAATTATGCTCTCTTTAAATGTTCTTTGAGCTTTGGAACTAAAAAGAAATCTGAATGGCCAAGATCCAGGCTATAGGATGGATAGGATAATGTTTCCCAATGAAATTCTCATAAAAATCATTTTGTTGAGGGCTCATACAACTCTTATCATGATCAGTACATACATCAATTGTATGTGTTTCACATTTGTACATTTGTTGCCATCATCATTCTTGAAACATCCTCCTTCTCCCTAGGCCCTTGGTATCAGCTCCTTATATTTCCCATCTCTCCCCACCCCCTCCCTCATGAAACTTTAATAATTTATAAACTATCATTATTTTTTCATATCGTACATTGTCCAGTGTGTCCCTTCACCCACTTCCCTGTTTTCCAGACCCAGGGAGGAGGTTATATGTAGATCTCTGTGATTGGTTCCCCCTTTCTGCTCCACCTTCCCTCTACCCTCCCGGTATCACCTCTCTCACCATTGGTGCTGAAGGGATCATCTGTCCTGACTTCCCCATATTTTTGGCTACATACCCCTGGTCTAGCCGGATTTGTAAGGTAGAATTGGAATCATAAATGGGGGGAGAGGGGGAGAAAGCATTTAAGAACTAGAGGAAAGTTGCATGTTTCATTGTTGCTACACTGGACTTTGACTGGCTTGTCTCCTACCCTACTGTAAGAGGATGTTGCTTCACCTAGCGATGGGCTTTGGGTCTCCAATTTGGTTATGTTTTCAGGAGAGACCAGGCCCTAGAAGAGTGTACCATGCTTGGTAAAGTGGAGGAGTTGGTACCATGATTGCAACAATGGGTTCAGGCATAGGAACAATTGGGAGGATCCAGAAAACTGGCAGTGTTTTCTTCTGGTGTGCATAGGGTCGCCATGGGTCAGAAGCCACCAATAGCACCTGACTACAATAACAATAAGCCTTTTCAGGCTTAGAAGTCTAGTCTTCCTCCTGAGGACCAATCCGTGGCTTTGAACTGCTGACCTTGCTGTCGGTAGTCTAGTACATACTCTCTACACCATCAGGGCTCTTTTGAGAAAGATTTTAGAGAGGGAAGCGTTGTTTCCAGAATTGTATGAAGAGAGTCACTTAAAATTGAAAATGGGAAACCATGTGAGATCACGACTACGTAGCTATGGTGTCAATAGTGTTTTTCTAGGAACTTTTTGAAGAGTATGTAAATATTCTTCAAACAGAAACACTTCTATCTTTGAGTTCACTGCCGTATATGGTAGGATGATATCTAAACACACACTAGAAAAGCCAGGTAACATATCTGTTAATATGCCCAGTCCTGTACCATCCTCACAATTGCTCTTATGTTTGAGCCCATTGTTGCAACCACTGTGTCAAGCCATATTGGTGTGGGCCTTCCTCTTTTTTGCTGCCCCTCTACTTTTCCAAGAATTATGTTCTCCAGGGATTTATTTCTCCTGACCACCTGCTATCAGAAGAATCCAGCTTCCGATGCATACATCACGGGTTCAATAGACGATAATTGTTGTACAGTGATAATTATTATGTATTATAATAAGGATATAGAGGGGATGGGAGAGAGAAATAATAGGAGTCAGACATATATCGCATCATGGTAGCATGCTCACCTCTGCCCTGTTTGGTGGTCCACGTGGAGAGAGAGGAGGGGAAGGGATTACATGATGAGGGAGAGGAACCAAGAGCATCTGGCGCTCAGGGGCAGGAGAGAGGCAGGAGAGAGAGAGAGGAGAGAAGCAGGAGAGAGAGCCTCTGTCTTATGTCCAATCCTTATATGCCCTCTGGAGCCACACCAGGCCTCCAATTACAGGCAAGGACATATGTCACAGGAAGGGGTTGTGCCATGTGCACACGTTATAGGAAAGGGAGCTCTCAGGGTCCCATGTGACAAGACCAGACCCCAGACTCCTGCATGTGGCTAAACAGGTTACACTAGAGATCACTAACATCAGCCTGTGAATCCACCCACAGGCTTGAAGGGAAGGGGACCATCATCCTAACAGCAGGGGAGTCAGCTCTGTTGTGAGACACACAAAAGCCTCAGATAACTGGGAACTTCAGGGAGAATAACTAACAACTGTCACATCAAATACTGGTAAATAGTATGCTTAATATTTTGGATATGTAATTGTGGAAAAGTCCTGTCTTCATCCCACAACCCGTCCAAAGTACATGAGACAAAATCTCAGCATCCTTGCATCTAAGGAGCATTCTGGCAGTACTTCTGCCAAGACAGAATTATTTGTTCTTCTGGAAGTCTATGGTATTGTCAACGCTCTTTGCCAGCACCATAGTTTTAATGTTTTGATTCTTGTTTGGGCTTCCTTAGTCAATGCTGAACTTTAACAAGCAGATGAAGAAATTGAAAATATTAAGACCTGGGCCATGTGCATTTTAGTCCTCAGGTGATATCATATATTTCATTACTTTAAAGATGTCTTTTGCAGAAGATTTACCCAGTGCAATGTATCCTTTGATATTTTGACTCTTCTTTCCATGAGCATTGATTGTGGATCCAAGCAAGAAAAAATCCTTGACGATTTTGATTTTCCTCTGTTCATCATGATGTTTGCTCCTGGATCAGTTGTGAGGATTTTGGTTTTCTTCACATTGAGTTTGAATCCATATTGAAGGTTATAATCCTTAATCTTCATCAGCAAGTGCTTCAATTTCTCCTCAGCTTCAGCAAGCCAGGTTGTGTCATAGATTGCAAATCATAGATTGTAAATAAGCCCTCTTCCAAGCCTACAGTTGTGTTTTTCTTTACATAAGCTAGCTTCTCCAATTATTTTCTCATATATGAATTAATACTATGAAACAATACTAACCTAAGACACACCTTTCCTGACTTTGAACCCTGTAATATTTCCTTGTTCTGTTCACACAATTCTCTCTTAATTCACGGTCAAGCTATTCATCTGCACAATGAATTATTCTGAAATCCCCATTCTGCTCCAGGTTACTCATGATTTGTTATGATTCACACATTCAAATATCTTGGCATAGTTAATAAGTCATAAACAACATCTCTCCAATATTCTCTGCTATCAGTTAAGCTCCATCTGATATCAACAATGACATCCATTGTTCTCTTCTGAATATAGCCTGACGCTCTGGCACCTCCCCGTCAATGCACTGCTGCAAGCTTTGTTGGATGATCGTCAGCAAAACTGTGCTCGCAGTGCTATCAATGATGGTATTCTATAGCTTGAACATTCCTTGAGTCATGTTTCTTGGGGATGGGCACAAATATGGATTTCTTCTAGTCAGTAGGCCCAGTATCTGTCTTCTAAATTTCATGCTTAGAGGAGGCTGTCTGTCCAGTTATCATCTCTGAACCCGATAAGGGCAGTTCTACCCTGATCGACACGGTTTCCGTGAGTTCCAAGCAATTCACTGGCTGTGACTGAAACCTGGCTCTAAGATTTCATTCCTTTCAAGCTACAAAATGTCAAAGTGGCAGTTCAGTAACCTCGAGATTCAGAAATCATGCATTTTCAATGTTCTTTGAGTGGAGGGAACAAAGAGAGATCGGAATGGGCAAGATCAGAGCCATAGTATGGAGTGATCATGGCTTCCCAGTTAAATTCTCATATGACAGCCCTCGTTACCCTCCAAGAATGAGTGGATAGTTTGTACTGATAGAAGAAGAAGAAGAAGAAGAAGAAGAAGAAGAAGAAGAAGAAGAAGAAGAAGAAGAAGAAGAAGAAGAAGAAGAAGGAATTCCTTCATGACACTTTCCTGGTCTTTTTCTCTCACCAATGCAATTTTTGGTTTTCTGAAAACTTCTTCATAATAAGCCTGTGATATCCCTATGTCTTAAAAAGAAAATAATAACTAGTATTTTGTGTCTTTGGGGGGTGACAAAAACCAGTGACCTTAATTTTCTGACGTGATCCCTCTGCCTGATTCTAACTGACCCACAGAAGCCCTTGTTTTGATTGGACTTTGTTTTTTGGATTATATTGGTAAATTCATTGCTTGTCTCAAAATACAGTAAGTTTCATAAAATAATCTTCATTAACTTTAGTCTTTCTTAGAAGAGTGATGGAAATGAAATGTCAGTTTTTTGAGCACCCTTCTTTCTTTCTTTCTTTCTTTCTTTCTTTCTTGAGTAACAATTTTGACACCCATTGAGCTGAAGATGTTCACTCAGTATAGAAGAAACTGAACAATATGCGATCGCGGTAACTATCCCATCGATAGAAATTCTGTACTATTCTCCCATCACTTTCTGGGCTTCAGTCACAATTTCTTCATTTGTTTATTTTGATGGTCTTTCCTTTCTTGGATTATCTTTGAAGTCTTTCTAATCTTCCTTTAAATATATGATCCATCTAACAATTTTTTAATGTGAGGTAGTTTTCCCATAAACTTGTTGCAAAACTACAGTGATTTTGGGAAAGTCCACTCGGGTTTTGCTCATAATTTGTTATTTATCCCATTGTCAAAATAACTTCCTTCCATTCACTTTAAGCAGACAACAGCATGTGGCTTTTTAAAATTATTTTATTGGGGGCTCTTACAACTCTTATAATATTCCATACATCAATTATATCAAGCATATCTGTACAATTGTTGATATGATAATTTTATAAACATTTGACTATCTACTGGAGATCTTGTTATCAGCTTCTCTTTTTTCTCTCTTTCCCTTTCCCTCGATCCCTTGATAAATTGTAAATTAAATCATTTTCATATTTTACACCAACCACTGTCTCCTTTCACCCGCTTTTCTGTTGTTTTCCCCCTTACGGTATGTGTGTGTGTGTGCGTGTGTGTGTGTGTATGTGTTATGCATCAATTATTGTGATCAGTGCCGCTTTTCCTCTCCTCCTCACCCTACCTTCGCCTCACCCTCCTGGTATAGTTACTCCCATTTCTGTTCCTGAGGGGTTTATCTGACCTGGATTCAGTGTCACAAGATCTTATTGGTACTATTGTACATTCTCTGGGCTAGTCAGAACTGAAATACAGGCCTGGTGTCATAGGGGGTGGGGTGGAGGAGAAGATGAAAAAGCCTCAAATAGCCAGAGAAATATTGTGTGTCTCATTGGTGCTAAACTGCACCACCCTGGTTGACTCATCTCTTCCTTGAGATCTTTCTGTGAGTGCTATTGTCTAAGGTTGGGTTTTGTGTCTCTGCTCTGAGTTCCCTCATTCTCAACATTATGCTTTTTGCTTATTTTTTGGGGAGGTCTTTTGGTGACTGTTACCTGATTTCAGTGATACCTCATGATTGCACACGTGCACTTGTTGCTTCTCTTTCAGATGACCGCTTGTTTAACTTCAGGCCTTTAAGACCATAGGTACTGTATCTTTTGATAGCCAGATGCCATCAGTGTTCTTCACCACATTTTATTATGCACTCATTTTGTCTTCAGCCATCTTTTCAGGAGGAAGAGCATGACATTATGCCAGGTTGTTAGAACATGCTGTTCTTGTGTTGTGAGAAGGATTGAGCAAAGGCCTCAATGAAGTGTCATATAAATACATGCACAGAAGCCAATAACTATTTTTAGGAATTAATATATTTACATAAGTACACACCTGTGTTTATACCTCTATCTATAGCTTTGTTTTCTAGATATTTCCTGTTTCTTTTTACTTTCCTCCTGCCTTTGCATCACACTCACCCTTCTTCTACCTGTTAGTAATTCTTTTAAGCTAGACTACTGTTACTCCAGTGCCACTGAGACTCTACCTTCTCCTCACTGTTGCTTTTGATTTCCTGGTTGTTTCCCTGTCTATGGTACTGTTTGCTCACCACGCATTTGCCCCACTCTTCCCCTTCCTCCTAAGTCTCTCAAGAACCATTAGTACCATCAGCACATGTTTTAAAGAGAGAAACCACCAATCTCAGAACCATGTTTAAACAAATTTTGTTTGTAATAAACTTGAGCATGTATGAATTATAAACTTGAGCATGTATGAGTGAAACCCAATGATTTTTTTTAACTTATCCTTGTGTATCCAAGGACTATGATGCAGCTTTATAAACCTGAAATTTGAATTGATAGGTAAAAGACCAAGAGAGTTGTGGCAAAGAATTTTCCCCCTCACAATAATGGATCTGTCAATTTGTTTAGGCTACAGGGACTGGAGTGTTCCTGGGCATCAGTCCTATGAGAATTTCATTGGGAAACATTGTCCTATCCATCCTATAGCCTGGATCTTGGCCATTCAGATTTCTTTTTAGTTCCAAAGCTCAAAGAACATTTAAAGAGAGCATAATTTGGGTCCCTTGAAGATGCCAAAATACTTTGCCCAAATTCTTTGGGAAAGGGTTAGAGAGATGGAAATATCACCTTCAAATGTGTGTCTAGATGAAATTTTTGGTAAGGAGCAATAGCTTCTGATTCTCATCAGGTGTAGAACTCACTAAGGGTTTCTTCCTTACTGTCTTGTCTAGTCCCTGAGGTGGAGCAGCATGCCAGCCCATCCTAGTGTCTCATTTCAGGTGCATTAAAGTACAAAGCACAAAATCACACTGATTCTTTTTACTTTCTTCCCTCCATCCTTTCCCAGCAATGTTTTTTGCTTTCTGTAGATGCACTATACAACAAATCTTTCTGCACCTTGCTTTTCTGTTGGAACATGTTTCATGTAGAATACAATTTTCTATAAAATTATTTTTTAAAGAAATAAGATATTTGTATTTTGATACTTTTATGTAATAAAAGTTGATGAATTTTACCAACACTATACTCTGTTTACATATACTTACTAATATTTACATAGACTTACCATTTAGTCATGTTGTACACACACACATACATACTACAAAGAATGACAAGGGAGTAGTAGCACCAGATTTAGGGGACAAAAAGATCTATTTGGAAAAATAAGTACAAGAGCTGTGTTAGTCCAGGTAGACTGGAGAAAAAAATTCATAAGGAAGAGGTTTATATACAAGGGCGATTGAACATCAAGAAAATGTCTCAACCCAGTCCAGATCAAGTCTATAAGTGCAATATCAGCCCATATGTCTGACACCAATCCATAAAGTCCTCTCCAGACTCACAAAATACATGCAATGATGAAATGCAGGAGGGTTGCTGACCAGTGGGTGGGAAGTCTTGTGGTTCCAGTGGCGCCATAAGCATTTCAGTGCTGGCAGGAATCTCTACATGGCTTGTCCAGCTCTCAGGACACGGGGTCTACCAGTGTAGTACCGTGTGTCTTGTCAGTAGAGCATCGCCAAGGAAGTGAGCTGAGACAGAGAGGAGGAAAGTACAGAATCCTCAGAGGACAGACATGCTCACACAGAGGTCTCATTGATTATATCTTGATTGACAGGCGAGACATCACCCCTTCATTTGTAATCCTCTCAAATTGATATCAGGTTATGTAAGTATCACAGGAGTCCTCCAGCTAGTAATAGAAGTCAACGCATTAAACTCAGAAAATATATGTGTATAGGTAGATTCATTGTTTAATTTTAAATTATGCATTGATATAAATGATACTAAATTATATTTTATATGTGTGTTTTCACAATAAAACTTTAAAATAATATAGCTGTAAGGATCTCTAAAGTCTTTAAAACATCATTTTTATTATCTAGAACAGTATATTTTGGTAATATGTTTTATGTTTTTTCTTTGGTGATCTTGTAATGAAGAGTTTATTTTCTTTGGCAGTTTTGTCAGTAACCTTAGTTTTCATTCATATTTTAAAATAAATTCATTCTCTTGGTTTTCTTTTCAGGAAGTTACTGGAGGAAGCCCCACCAAAATGAGAAAAGAAAAAAATAACTAAAAAAGAGAAATTCTAAGGATGATGAAGACCATAAATCTTACTCTCAGAGCATGAATGTTACTCCACTTGACCGGAGAGCAACAAATCCAGACTGAAATAAGCCAGAAAGCTTTAGAAAAGTTTCTCCAAATTGTTTCATTTCCAGAATAACTAATATACATTACCGCATTTTAAGAAAATTCAGAAATTCAATAATTATTTAGTGATTAATTTCAAGAGTTCTATAGCAAATTGAATGATGTCTTCCAAAAGGTCATGTCCATCTCAGATTATTGAAATCTTTCTTATCTGAAAATATGGTCTTTGCAGATGTAATAAATTAAGTACCTTGTAATGAATTAAGATATCATCTTGGATTATCACTGCTCAATAAAGTCACTATAATCGAGTAATTGGATTGCCAAGGGGCCCTAAACCTAATAACCAATACCTTAAGGAAGAGGAGCAGACACAGAGACACCTAGAAAAGAAGGTGATGTGAAAATAGAGGAAGCAATTGGAGTGGTGCTGGCACAAGTCTATGAACAACAGACCCAACCAAAGCTGGAAGGGGCAAGTGGGAGGGGTTCCTTCAGAGTTTTTGAGAGAGCAAAGCTCTGCTGATACCTGGGAGGGGAGTACAGGTTGTGGACCCAAAGCCCATCTGTGGGTAATGGACATCCCATTACAGAAGGGTTGTGGTGAGGAGACGAACCAGTCAGGGTGCTGTGTAACAATGCTGAAACATATAACTTTCTTCTAGTTCTTCATGCTTCCTCCTCTCCACTCTCAGGATCCCAATTCTACGTTACAGAGGATGTACACTGGTACTGATAGGAACTGGAAATAGGGAATCCAGGACAGAAGATCCCTTCAGGACCAGAGGTGAGAGTGGAAATACCAGGAGGGCGGAGGGAAGGTGGGATAGGAAGTGGGAACTGATTATAAGGATCTACATATAACCTCTTCCTTGGGGTACCGACAATGGGGAAGTGGGTGAAGGGAGACATCAGACAATGTAAGATATGACCAAGTAATAATTTACAAAATGAGGGTGGAGGGGGGATGAGGAACTGATACCAAGGGCTCAAGTAGAAAGCAAATGTTTTGAGAATGATGAGAGCCACAAATGTTCAAATGTACCTGACATACAATGGATGTATTTATGGATTGTGATAAGAGTTGTATGAGCACCCAACAAAATGATTTTTAAAAAAGACTTACGGAGCTCCAAATCTTTAAAAGAACAAATTGTTGATGTCTTTACCCATAAAGCCCAAATCAACCTCATTCCTATTGAATCAGTCTCAACTCAAGGCAAGCAAGTAAAGATGGCCCCATGGGACTTCAATGGCTGCATTCTCTATGACTGCACATGGTTACATCACTCTCCCAGAGCAACTGGTTGGTTCCTACCACCTATCTTTTGATTGGCAGTGGAACCGCCTCTTTGCCACCAGATCTCCTCCATCAGCCATCTAGTTTCTGGTCATTTGTTACCAAACCCTAGGAGGCTAGCAGTGTTGTGCTTAGAAACTAAACAAGGAAAAAAAAACATTGAAAAAGTTTACAATTTACTGCCAGCAAAAGTCAATATTTTTAAAATAAATCTGGAATAACTATAATTTACCTGGTAGCCAAATTTTAATGAGAATTCAGAGTCTTAATAACATATATAATAAATCCACTGATCCAGACTAGGTTATACAGGAAAGATGGAGATATGGAGATTGTGTCCATGGGGTGGGGTACAAACAGAGAACCTGTACATCCATGTGCCATTGAGAGGACAATGCTTAAAACTGAAAATTTCAATAGGATATGAGAATTGCTGAGATTTCCTAGTCCATACAGAGAGGTACTACAAAGTAAAAGGACTCGATGTTATTACTTTTGATGAAAAGAAATCAGATGGGAGGAATAGTCTGTTCATTTTAGCATGATTTTTAGAACACATTAACTTCAAATATTTAGTAAGTGTAATATGGAGAACAACAAAAAATGACTTTTCAAGTGGTTGATTCATATAAAATATGAGAAAGGAACACATGGATGGTTTATGAATAGAATGAAAACAATATAAAAAGATGATACTGAAGAAGAAAAAATCGGACCAGAACCAGAAAATAATAAAGACAAACATTAAGACAGACGAGCCTTGTCTTGTTTGTATTTATTTACTCACACAAAAACAATTCTACACGTAGACCCTTGCTCCGCCAAATCACATGCGTAACTATTAAAGTCATCATTGAAAGGGAGGCAGGAATTTGCAGAGAGACTGTCATAGTTTGCAAAGTCATTGTCTACCCCAATATTCAACCCCAAATCCACAGTGTCTCACAAATTCTCCTTTAGCTATATCTTCCTTTTCTTTAAGATGGTGAAATCTATGAAAATTCTGTATCCTCCTTTTTTTGTTTCCCCATCACCAGCTTCCTTATTGCGTCCTTGACATCTCTGTTTCTCAAGGTATAGATTACTGGATTGAATACAGGTGGAGTCAAGTTGTACAGGAGTGCCACAAACTTGGTCACATCATGAGAAAGCTTTGGCTTTGGGACCATGTACATGTAGATGAGAGTACTGTAGAAGATGGACACCACCGTAAGATGGGAGCCACAGGTCCCGAAGGCCTTCTGTCGCCCTCCAGGTGTCTTCATCCTCAACACACTATG
>PVJH01041427.1:0-14969 GCA_004026705.1 Nesogale talazaci | reverse complement strand
AAGGACGGCACAGAAAGAGCAAGACCTTTGATCTTTGATGAGATGGATTGACATGGGGGCTGCAGCCGGGGACTGACGCCTTAGAGAAATGGGGAGGATGGTGTGGGAGCCGGTGGGGCTTTGTTCTCTGAGTGGGTCGCACTGCGCAGCCCCTACCAGGAACAGCAGCCGCCTTGGTGGTGCAACTGGTCAGGTGCTGTGCTGCTAAGTAAAGACTCCTTGGGCAAGGGCACCATTGCTCTCAAAAAAAAAAAAAAAAAAAAAAAAGCTTGGGGCTGAACCCCGGTGGCGTAGAGGTTGTGCATGGAACTGTAGCCCACTGGGATGGAGGTTCAATTCCAGCTCCACAGGAGCAAAGGCTGGGCCTCCTACTCCCACCACCAGAGGGCAGTGATGCCTCAAAATCAAATAAAAACAAAAACAAAAGTTAAAAAATTAAAAAAAAAAAAGTTTGGACCCTACAAAAGAAGATTGGCTTTTAAAGACCCTGGCACCACTTTGTCCTGAGAGGGCCTGGGTGTCTTCTCTGCGATGGTGCCCCTGCCAACTTTTAGGGGCCCACCTGCTGTGAGCCTGCATTGTCTTGTCTGAACAGGGGCCATGTCCTCCTGCCTGCAGAGCTGAGGACAGCAGAGACCTTCCCCTGAGAAACCAAACTCGCTGCCGGTTGAGCCCTTCCCGACCCTAAGGACAGAGAACAGTCGCTGTGGGCTCCCAGACTGTGACTCTGTTCTGGGGCAGAGGGTGAATTTAAACCAGGGAACCTTTCCTTAACAGCACAGCACCTGACCCGCTGCACCACCAGGGCAGCTGATCCCGATCAGTAAAGAGGTCATATCCAGCTCCCACGGATGTGATGACAAAGAGAAACGGGGCCGACGGTCCATGCACCCCACATCCGAGCCCTGGCTCCAAGCAAGTGTGAGGAGGCTCTGAAATCCCAGGCTGCGGGTGTCACCGACCGAACCTCTCGTGCACCCGCGTCTCGGATCAACACGCCTCTCTCGGGGTTCACGATGATGACATTCATTTGAATTTTCGGATGCCCGGGGGGTGGGGTGGGGGAAGAGCACTGGTGGTGGAGTGGGTGCACGTCGTGGTCGGCTAGTCTCAGAAACCCACAGGGAGGATGAGTCAGCTTTGAGCTTGGTTTGGGGAGGGGGGTGTTGCAGGCATCTCATGGAGTCAGACCTCCAGAGAGGGCGGAGGGGGGGGAAGTGGGTGTGGTCTTGGGACTTCCTCTGCTGTATGCAGAGGGTGGTGGTGTAAAGACCCCATCACAGCCCCTGACGCCCTGGTAGTGTGACCGCCATTGACCATTCTCAGCTGCCACAAATGGTGATCATGCTAGGTTGTTAACCACTGGAAGCCACTCAGGGACACCTGGGAGAAAGGCCTGGTGATCTACTTCCCCCAAACCAGCCGTCGGGGAACCCTATGGCGGTCAGCTCCGCTGTGACACTCGTGGGAGGCAGATCACCGGTCTTTGGATTTCACAATGGTCTATGCCAAGGCGCCAGGAACACACTCTGCGATCAGACGGCTGGAACTTGGCCAGGGGTCCTGTGGCAGTCATGTGCTTATGTTAATTTTATGATTGAAATGTAGGGGTGGAGTCTGGCCTGTTAATCTGGAGATAGCCACTGAGTAGCCGATGAGGCTTCTGTGTGGGCATGGCTTTCACCTGAGACTCCTGGGAAATCTCGCGATATTTCCCTCGTGAAGATGAGATGCTATCTTCCCCAGTTGTTGGGAGTTAGTCTTGGAGATGATTAATCACAGGCAACGCAGAATGGCGGCGTCTGGCAGGCTGGAGTCGCCAGTGGAGAAACCACACGGCTTTGCCCTGATGGAGCCGGACCTCTGAGGCTGGGGCGGCCACATGGAGACCCCTGCCAGTGATGAGTTGCTTCTGCCACCACGGGATGCTGTTGATGGACCCTGAGCCCTGGAAGTGAGGAGACATGGGGAGACCCCTGTCGGTGCCGGGACTCTGCACCCACTGACCTGTGACTTTATGAGTCGGAAGGAGACTTTATGGACTGATTTCGGGCATATGGGTTAATATCAGACTTGTGACTTTGAGCTGGACTGGGCTGGGATGTTTTCTCAATGTCCTGTTCCTCTTGAATATAAACCCATTCCTTATATCCATATGCGTGGCTTTGAAATTTGTTCCTCTAGTCTACCCGGACTAACACAGGTCCTTTGGCCTCTAAGTGTCTATGCATGAAGCACTCTCCACGACATGGGGCTCATGGGGGGCCTTTTCCTTTCTGCCTGGTGCTCAGTGTGCTGGTGTCTGTTGCTCTCTGTAGGCGTTACCTTCTTGCCAAGAAACAATAGCAGTCACTTCCCGGAGATGTTGAATTTCCCTCCGTTCTTGTTTTCATCATCCTCACCCTGGGGTGAGTTTCCATCTCTCTGCTCATTCGTCCTTTAAGACACGGAGAGTTCACAGCGGGGATTTCACATTCCCACATTCGATGCCGTAACTTCACCCGGCGCCATTGTCTGGGCACAAAGGACATGCGGACCAGGAGACAGCTCCCTCTGGAAGGAGTCCAGGCAGTGGTGTTCTTGTCCCCGCCCGAGTGCAGGGTGGAAACCACAAGGGGAGGAGGGTGGCTTCGTCCCTCCCAGCTCCACAGGGCATTCCCACACTGCAAGATGATCTGAAGAGGGAGACCGGGAGTCTGCCCATTGCTGCAAATCTTTCTGTGTGTGTGGCCCTGGTGTTTCTGTGTCCACAAGAGACGGTGTTTCGAAGTGCATGCAAACAGAAACGTTTCTGACTCAAGGGAAAATGTGTGAGTGTATTAGGGAATCTTCAGAAACACGGACATCATTAGAGAGATACTTTTGTCTTTAAAGGAGGAAAATCTTGATATATCTTGTCTTTTTCTGACAGTGAGCAGGCCTGGTGAGTGGCTGTTATCAGACCAGACCTCCTCCGGCCACCGTGGAAGGAGAATTCATTTCCACACAAAGTCAAGGCTGACTGCCACAGGGCAAGAGGCGGATGTGCCTCCAGGCTTCGTCCTGACCTCAACTGTTCCTGCCACCACGCTCTCCTTTTCTGCGGGATTTGAAACTCCCTCCTGATGGCCCCAAAGAACTCCTAGATAACACTCAGTCCAGGGGGCTAATTAGGGAGGGGCTCGTCATTGGTCCAGAGCAATAGTGGTCTACTGTGGTGCCTTTCATCTGCCGGCAGCCAAGGCTCCTCCTGGTCCGCAGCCTCTCAGCCAAGCACTCTCTTGGCCTTACCTTCTGAGACCCAAGATTCTTGGACTCCGAGCTGCTTCTCTGCTTTGTCTCATGGTCTCTTTGTCTCAGCCTGTCTCCTCTGCTGTTTCGTGGTCTCTGAGCCACAGCCTCTGCCGCCTCTGGTCTTGGCCTGTCTCGAACAAGCTCCGCTAAAGGTTCTTCGATGGTCCCGAGAATCCCCCCTGCTCCTGAGATAGTCTCATCCAATCATTTGGTGGGAGTTAGAGACAGGGGGAGAAAAGCCCAAAGAAATCTCACTTCACGACACTGCACTTGGGAGCGCTCGTGGCAGGGTGGGCTACACTTTGGGCTGCTAACCCCAAGGTCAGAAGTTCAAAAGCAGCAGTAGCCACAGAGCAGGGGACAGAGGAGGTTTGGTGCTCCCATAGTTTCAGAAACCCACCGGGGCAGTCCACTTCTGTCCTATAGGGTTATGAGTCAGTGGGAGCGAGTTTGGCTTTGGAAAAGATTTAAAGTCTTGGAAACCCACAGAGGCAGTTCTGTCCTGGTGTGTGAGGAGGCTGGGCTGACTGGAGAAGCAAACCCAGCGACACACGTAGATGTGTGAGAAAGAGCTTGCTATGCAGTCACTGCACATCAGGGAAACATCCCAGCCCGGTCGAACTTGAGTCCATAAGTCCGCTACTAGTTCGTGAGTCTCACGTCAGACCCACGAAGCCACATGCAATGACGTAGAAGGCAGGAACATCGCTGGCCGGTGGGTGCAAAGTCTTGTGGCTCCAATGGCAGTGGGCGCGCCTCCAGGGTTAGGGTAGGCCTTGGCACGGCTGGTTGACAGGAAGGTGAAGGCAGGGGGGGGCAGGTTCTCAGGAGCCTCTTTGAGAGGAGGCCGGGCCCACAAAGAGACACCATGGGGCTATGACCTGACTGACAGGCTAGCACTTTTCCACCTTCGAGCTGACGTGAAATGATGTAACCTGTACAGTTACTATGAATCAGAACCAACTCCATGGCACCAAGTGGCAGAGACACAGCTGATGACCTGTTTGGGGTATATGCCGCATTTTCTGTAGAATAATTTAAGTCAGAGTGACTCTACAGGACAGAGCAGAACTGTCTCATAGTTTTTCCAGGGCTGTAATTCTTTCTTTTTTTTGGGGGGGGGGCATCACTGCCCTCTGGTGGTGGAGTAGGAGGCCCAGCATTTGCTCCTGTGGAGCTGGAATTGAACCTCCATCCTAGTAGGCCACATCCCGCGCACAACCACCAGGGCTGTAATTCTTAACGGAAACACATCTTTCTCAGAGTAGATGATGGTTCTGGACTCCTGACCCTCAGTTCACAGCTGAGCGCTCAAGGGCTCCTTAGAAAGGCCTGAGTGTATAATACGATAGACCCAGACAGATCTTACTCTTTGTTGTGAGTTTGGTAGAGGCTTACAATCAGTTCTACACCCAGCAATACGTACGCATTGTCTTGCCTCCCCCTGGTGTCCTTCCTCCTTCCTAACCCTTCTGAACTTGGGTTAATGCCATCTTTCTTCTTCCTCTTTTTTTAAATCTCAAATGGCTGGTTATTCTAAGAGGCGCATACCTTGCTAGCATGGCTGTTTCTCTCTCTCTTTTTTTTTTTGTGGGCATCACTGCCTCTGGTGGTCGTGGACGCTACCCAGTGCTGCTCCTGAGAGCTGCCGCTGGATTTGAACTGCCAAGCCCATGGGCCGCAGTCCCGCACTCAACCATTCACGCCACCAGGGCTCAGCCTGGCTGTTTCTCTTAATGACTCGCTTCTCGATCACTTGAAAATTGAGCCATGGCGGTGAGTTCATTTCCAGACCTAAGGGCAACTGAGAGCTATGGTGTTGGGGGGTCCCGCCAGTCGACCTGACCAGTGAGATAGACTCTGATTTCTTAGGTCTGAGTTTTCTTCCATGTTTTTCAACCACTCTACCCACTGCCCTTTTCAGAGCAGGCAGGGGTAGCCAGGCACCATCTAGTTCTTCTGGTTTCATGGCTATGAAGAGTGATATTTGTTTTTTTGTTTTGTTTTTTGGGCAACACTGCCCTCTGGTGGTGGGAGTAGAAGGCCTAGCCTTTGCTCCTGTGGAGCCGCTGCTGGAATTGAACCTCCATCCCAGGGGGCCGCAGTTCCGCACACAACCACGACGCCACCGGGGCTCAGCCCAAGAGTGATATTTGTATGGTCCACCAGACTCATTATTTCCATAGAGCTCCGATTTTCGTTAATCTCCTCTTTCTTCCCTTTAGAAGGGAGACCTCATGAGCTCTTAGGATCCCAGCTCTGCGACTCACCAGAGGAGGAGGTACGCCGTGTGGATGCTGCTGCTAACGGATCTTGGTGGCCCTCCAGACTGGTTCTGAGCCTCACCCAGTGACTCCTTCCTTCAACGTGCTTGGTTAAGTCCGAGAAGCTTTCATAACTCTGCCCCTGGCATTCTCCCCCTCATTGATGGATTTGCAGCAAAGGTGGTCAAATCTGTGTAGTGGTGGGCACAACCCCACTCTCCATCCCACAACTGGGTGGAGGGTCTTCTCGAGGTTAATATTTACACAAGACGGCCAGGTCCTCTTCCTGCTGTGGCTTCTCATAGCCAGTGTTTAGGTTAGTGGTTGAGCCAAACTGCTCTGACTTCTTCCAGACGCCTACCCGAAGCCTCGGGAGCCTGTAATAGCCGTGGGTTGAGACACACGCTTAGGAGAACAGCCTTTTGTAGGCCTGGGCCTGAAGCCACAGACATGTATCTCTGATGTACGCATCTGTGTGGCCCAGAGGTGCCAGAGTTTCTGAAGGAGAGTTAGCTCTTCTGAGTCCGCCCCCCTCACCACTCAGGGCTGGGAACATACATGGAAGATCACACATGAGACTGCCAGCTTGGAAAGGGCACACAGGTCACAACCTAGTGCAATAGGCACCCCCTAAGGGGGCACAGGTGTTAGAGGCAGCACACTGAAAAACAGACAGCATTATAAGCAGCACAAGAGAACAGGACATCGCTTTCAGCTGGCAGCGATGAAGGCTCGCTTCTCCCTGGTGGTTATTGAGTTTCCAGGCCAAGAGTCACACAGGCATGCTCTCTTCCTGACCACAGACCCCCAGAACCAAGAACTTCATCATGAGACAGGGACACAACATCGACCTTAGACGGTATCAGGGACTCTCTGGCTTAGTTTCATCGCTTGAGACTTGAAGGTATGATGCTCTCCTTCAGGATGTGAGTGGAGCCCCTCCTGTCTGAGCCGTCGCTACTCACGGCCCGAGCCAAGAGGGGCCAGACAGTTCCACGTGTGACTATTGATTGCAGTGAATAAGATGTAAATCTTTACCAAGATGACTCGATTCTCTTTGCATGTTTTATGGGACTGGCTAAAAACCTCAGGGCAGACCAGAGAGGGGTAGGTGGGAATGCTTCCAACGACCCTCACACCCTCCCCGTGGTTACAGTTTTGACCTTTCTGCTCCCTGAGAGCAACTGAGCAGCAGTCAAGCCCACCCCACCCCGTGCTCCTCACTCACGGACAGAACCAAAGCAGAGTTTCAGATGAATAAAATAAAACTTTATTCTAATACTGCACAGAGATCTTTGAAACGGGAAGAGTTCTTATCCAACCAAAGAAAATGTCTCCAGGAAAATGAACAACAACAACAAAAAAATCAACAGCAACCACAAAACCCTTACATTGAGAACACTTAAAACAATATTTTCTTTCAATCGCATAAATATTCCCATGCCCATAAACACATACATTCACGGTGCTAAAGAGCTTTTTCCAGAAGACAAACCGTTACATTGTGGAGGCAGGGTCATCAGTCAAGCTAGAAGACATGAGGTGTCCCCGGCGGGTGGAAGGACGGAGGGGAGACACCTGGCCCAGCGCAGGGGGAGGGAGCTTGAAACCGGCGAAAAGCAAAAAGGCACCACGCTGACACTTGGCCTCCAGACTAGGGGGAATTATCAGCTTGTAGAAAAGGAAACCGCGCAGCCCAGGCACACGTGAGACTCTAGCGGTGAACATGACACCACCGGCGGCTGCCAGGTCCCTTTGCCTGCTTCTTCCCTCTTCTCCAGCACCCGGAGCTTCTGGGTGTCTGCAGAGCTGAAGACTTCGAGCCCTCAGACACGGCTTCGCATTCCTGTCCCCGGCTCGCAGGCTGGCGGTGGGAATCTGAAAAGCAGGGGGGCCCTGAGAGCCTACCTGGCTAGTTTGCTTTGAGGAGGAAGAGGCGACATATCGGGGGTGGTTACATTGACGGCCACTCCGTCACAGTCTCGTGATCTTCCGTGTGGGACCACAGGCAATAGCATGTCAGATCCCACCCGTCCGTCCACTCCCGTGTGGCTCTGGCCAATCAGCACCTGACTTCGGGGTCAAAAGCCCCATCCTCTCTCCAGGAGGTCTCTGGGAGCGAGACAGCCCAAGCAGACTACACAGCCTCTCTCTGGTCCACAGAGCACCCTCCAGGAGACTCACATCTGTGGGACGTGGGCGAGCCGGAACAGTCACCGGAAAGGAAAATGACAGGCTGTCCTACTGCGGAGGGCGTGGCTTTCCTCTTAGCAAACAAGGGTGGCCAAAACTCCACCCCCACAGAGGTGACGGTGGTGGTGGCTGGCATCCAGATGGCGGCCTACAGTGCTGGCCACCATCAGGCTCTGGAAAGGGCTCGCTGGGACTCTTCTGAGTCTCTCAACCACTTGGTCCAAATTTGGGTCGGTTTCCATTTCGCTGCATTGGCCAGGGTGGGCCCCGTTTGGAGCCCTGGAAAAAGAGAGAGAGGCTCTTCCGGTGGGACACCGCCGCCCGAAGGCACACGTGGAGAAGGCGAATGGAGAGGCACCGTGACTCAAGGACTGGTCTGTCCCGGCTGAGGCCAGGGCTCCACTCCCAAGCCTGGTCTAGTAGCTTCTGAGGGGTGACATCTACTTTGAAGACAAGGTAGGCCGTGCTCCCTGGGGACCTGGACAGCCACCCCTCGAACCTTACGGGGCCCTCGCTTCAAGCACCATGAAGGGCTCCACAGGGACTCAGCCCGTCGCAGGAAGGCTCTGGGCTGCCCAGTGTCCCGGAGGGGAAGCCAGGACTCCTTGAGACAAGTCCTGCCTTGAGGCAGAGTGGTCTCTCTCCTGAGAACCAAGGCAGGTGTGTGCGAGAGGCCAGCCTCGGGCAGGAAGTGCACAAACAGACTGTTGGGGGGACGGCAGCGGGGACCCGCAGGGCGGCCGGACACCGAGCACAGAGGGGAGAGGAGGATGGGGTGGTGGCAACAGACTGAGACAGGTGCAGCTGAGGTATCAACTGTGGTCTCGCACGGGTGCGGGCGTCACCGGAAGAACTTTTGAGCCCCGTGGAAAAAGGCCCAGCTGACTTGTGGGTTCCGACGTGGTTCCCCGTCTTTCGCCAGCAATCAGTCGTCCACAGAGGAGGCGCTGGGGCCTGAAAGGAGGCCCGTCTTGCTCTCCATTTGTCCAAGTCAAGTCATTGAGGAGGAGGAGGAAGGGAAGGGAAGGAGGTGACCAGGTCAGCATGCCCTGGGGCCAGCAGGGCCCAGGGAGGACGGTCCTGTTTAGACGGATGCTGCTCGCATGGCCAGTAGGCTATGCTGGCTCCACAGCCCCGCCACTGGCTGCTGGGCCCCACGGTACCCTCAGGCGGCCAGCAGTGTGTTCAGGACCCGGTTGTGCCTGGAGATAAGCCTGCTGGATCTGCAGCTGCCTGCAGCCTTCAGATGTACTGCTCCTCGTCCCTGTCTGTCAGAAGCAGGGACCACTTGTCCCCGCCATCGTCGGCTGCGGCGCTGTGCCGTGAGAGCCTGTCTGAGGTCAGGGACCCCTGGCTGACGTAGCTGACCTGGTCCCACAGCGAGGGCCGGGGGGCGTCCCGCAGGCGGTCGTCCAAACCGATGTGCACGCTGACCTGGGACGGGGTCAGGGGCTTCAGGCGGCCGTGGGCCTGTGCCTCGTACCACTCCAGGTCTGGCTTCCTGTAGCTGCAAGGTAAAACAGGTGACAGCTCATGAGTCATTTGGGACCGGGGCCTCTGCTCTAGAGGCTGACCGAGGTCTCCGCCCCTCGCCCTTCATTCGCCTGCAGTCTTAAACGCAGTGCTCGGTTTTTGAGCGAGAGGAGCTACGTGATGGTGGCCGTCACCTCATCTGGTGTCAACTTGAGGATGAAGGGTGCAGGGGTGGAGTCTGGCTTGTCAATCTGGAGATAGCCAATGAGACCTCTGTGTGTGTGGACATGGCCTTTTCCCGAGAATTTTGGGAAGTCTGGTTGTATTTCCTCCTTGGAGGTGAGAGACTCAGGACTCAGTCCCTTGGAGACGGTCTACTGACAAGACACAAGGCTGACTCCCTGTGAGGAGAAACCACATGGGTCTACCCTGATGGAACCAGACCTCTGAAGCTGGAAAAGCCACATAGAGACTCCTGCCAGTGCTGAGATGCTGGAGCCACTACAGAAGAACCCTGCTAGTGGGGTGGGGGTTGGTTTATAAGACTCTGTACCCACTGGCCCTGTGATTGTCCTGGTGTCATGGCATGTGCTTTGTGAATCTGAAGAGAACTTATGGATTGGTATTGGACTGATGGGCTAATATCGGACTTATTACCTTGGACTGGACTGGGCGGGGAGGTCTTCTTTTTGGGGGCATCACTGCCCTGGTGGGAGTGGGAAGCCCAGCCTTGCTCCTAGAGAGCTGCTGCTGGATTTGAACCACCAATCCTGTGGGCCGCAGTCCCGCACTCAACCACTGCGCCACCGGGGCTCAGTCCCAGCGGGGATGTTCTCTTAACGTACTGTTGCTCTTGTAGAGAAAACTTTCTCTGATACACGTAAGAGTTTCTATGGATTTGCTTCTCTAGTCTCCCTGGACAAACACAGCAATGCTCACAGTTCAAATCCTGTTCCCCTGACGGAGAGAAGTGCTACCTGAACACCTGCTATGCATGCTGGCGGACAAAGGATGAATGACTGTCCTCAGGGACGTCCTCTGCCACATCCACAGGATGGCCGGGGCGGCCAGCTGTTGGACAGGGGGTGCGCACGGATGCTCCGTGAGGAAGCCAGAGCTTGGTGGAGTGGGAAGCTGTCGTCCTGCTCTCTGTCTCAGGGGTGATAACTGGAATGTGTTCATAGCCATCGGCTCCTCCCAGCCCCGGCAATGTCCGCACCCCCAAACCCGCGTGCCTCCGGCCCACCGGGGACTCACCACTTCAGCTGCAGGGACGAGAGCACCACGGAGACCGAGGAGGCCGCCATGGCCGCCGACCCCATCCAGGGCTGCAGCACGATGCCGATGGGCATGAAGACACCTGGCCGAGCGAGGAAGGACTGGGTGACACTGCAGCCCAGGACACGGGAACACCTGCCCTGACCTTCCTGAAGCCCTCCGCAGGGTGGGGGCCGACCCGTTTCAGGAGGGCCCCAGGGAACCTGGTGGCAGTGGTTCTGCATGGGGCGGCTAACTGCAGGGTGGGGGGCAGTGTAGAATCGCCAACTGCTGTGGGAGAAAAACAGACTTTCTGCTCCGGAAAGAGTTCCCGTCTCAGAAACTAACTCCAGATTTTCCCTGTCCTGTGAGGTTGCTGTGAGTGGGCATCGGCTTGCTGGCAGCAGGCTCAGTTTCAGGTTTTTTGGCGGGGAGGTGGTGCCTGGCAGGGCTGTGCAGGGCAGAGCAGGGGTGAGAATGAGTGGTAGGGGGGTAGCGGAAGGTGCAGACATGCTCTGTGCTCCACACCCAGCTGCCGCTGCTGATCATAATCTTCACAGACCATCTTACCTCAAGGGCCTCAGGAGAGATACCTTGTCTAAAGAGAGGTCAGAGTCTAGACACGTCTAAGATCTGGGGGCAGGGCATTAGCTCCTGATCAGGCTTTGGCAGGAAGCAAACTCACCCCACTCAGGGACCGAGGACAAATCCCTGTGAGCCAGTCACTGCCAACCCTTGGGTTTGGTCAGGGGACCTGGGGTGGAGGAAGGGGTGTGTGTGTGTGTGTGTGTGTGTGTGTGTGTGTGTGTGTGTGTGACAGAGAGAGAGAGAGAGAAGGAGAAGAAAGCACAGAGTTTCATCTCCTTCCAGGGTCATTTCGGAGACTGCATAAAACTTGGGCAGGATGCCAGTCACCGTGCCCAGCAACCCTCCTTCCCCATGATTAATTTTCAGACTCCAGGTCTTAACTTACATGTGTGAATGGTGCAGAAAATAAGCCCACAGGCAAGCGACGGGTCACACTACCAGAGAGGACCAGGGGGGCGACAGTGAGGGGGGCCGGGGAGCAAGAGCAGTCAACAGAGGCCTTTCCCTGCTCACTGCTGGGCAACACGGCTGGCAGGCACGGGAGGGAGGCCGCTGTGAGAAGCGCAGTGAAAGGCTTGATTTCTGTACTTGGGGGGGGCGGGGCCCTCCTGGCGATATCCTCTCTGTCTTCAGAGGGGACCGAAAGCCAAATCTACTGAGAGGATTCTGACTCATTGCAGCACTAGAGCAGGGGTCCTCAAACTGCGGCCCGCGGGCCACATGCGGCCCGCCGAGGACATTTATCTGGAGGGCCAGGTATTTTTGCTGCTGCCACTGTCCTGGGCCCGCAGCGAATTTGTTCATAGTTTTTTTTTGTTTTTGTTTTATCATTATAGTCCGGCCCTCCAACTGTCTGAGGGACAGTGTACTGGCCCTGTTTAAAAAGGGTGAGGACCTCTGCCCTAGAGGACTGGGCCCAGTGGGTTTCTGAGAAGGTAATCCTTGGGGGAGTGGAAGGCCTCCTCTTCCTCCTGTGGAGCAGCTGGTGCTTTAGAACTGTAGGCCTCGTGGCAGAACCGCTTTGCCACCAGGGTTCACAGACAACGGCAGAACCACAGCTCTTTCTAAGGTGTTGGTGCAGCCAGCCAAGGTGGGCTGTATAACATGCCGGCCCTGAGGGGACTGGGGGGCACAAGGTGACAAGGCAGGCGGCGAGAGCCACCCCTACCTGCGGCAATGGGGATCCCAATCAGGTTGTAGATCAGCGCCAGGACCAGGTTGATCCGTATCCTCCACACGGTCCTCTTGGAGAGGTGGATGCTGGCCACCACGTCGAGCAGGTCGTTCTGTGTCAGAAGGGGGGGGCTGGGCATGAGGAACCTGCCCCTGCCCCCCGCGGGCCCCACAGGGGGAGAGGACCACCCCGCCGCACTCACCCTGATGAGGACCACGTCGGCCGCCTCGATGGCCACATCGGTGCCTGTCCCGATGGCAATGCCCACGTCGGCCCGGGCCAAGGCCGGGGAGTCGTTGACCCCGTCTCCCACCATGGCGACCTTCTTCCCTTTGAGCTGCAGCTCCTGGACCTTGGCTACCTTGTGGGAGGGCAGCACCTCGGCAAAGACCTTGCGGATGCCCACCTACGAGGGCAGGAGGCCGCTGTCAGACGAGACACACCCAGCCCACGAGCGAGCCCTCTGGCTCCAATCTCCCCATCCTACTTCCCCACACGACGCCCCGGCATTATCTTGTCTTCCTGCTTCTTCACGAGGCCTCCTTGCTGGCCCCCCAACCCGGTTCTGGTCCAGCAGGCTTCCCGAAGTCTGCCACTGGCTGTTCCTCTGCTTGGCATCTTTCCCTGGGGCCCTGGGGCAGGCAGTCGTGGCATAAAGACAGTCAGCACACCCCACTGCACACTCAAAGTGTTTTATAAGGCAAAACTCTCTTTCCTGGGGGCCTAAGTGGAGGGAGGATGTTTTGAGAGTGATGATGACAACAAGTGTGCAAATGTGGCCTGCATACAATTGATGTATGTATGAATCGTGAAGGCAGTTGTATAAACCCTCAAGAAAATGGTTCATTAAAAAAAAAAAAAAAAAAGGGGCCCCCCCCCCCCCACACACACACAAAAGGAGGGGGAAAGAGGAGCTTATACCAAAGGCTCAAGTAGAAAATATTTGGAAATGAGGATGGCAACATGTGTACAAATATGCTTGATACAAATGATATATGGAATGTTATGAGAGCTGTGAGAGCCCCCAATAAAATCATTGGGAAAAAAACCCAAAACTCTTTCAACAGGGCCAGCCTCCTTAGAAGACTCTCTCCCTCTCTCCCTCAGTGGGAAGGGCTGGGTTCCTCCCCATCGGGCCTCTGCCTACCCCTGGCATCCAGCGCGTGTTCCACTGGCCTCACACTTGACTGTCTTCCCCTCACTACCCGCCACTCCTCGGCTCATCCTTCGATTCTCTCTTTGCCCCGCTGCTCGGCCTGCCCGCTGCAAGCACACCTGTCCTCTTCCCACGCCCCGGCCCCTGACGAGCACCTGGACCACCATCACTGGCCCTGTCAGCTGCTCCTTGGAGCGTCCAGCCAGGACCCTGAGCCAAAGGCTTCTTCCACCGGGCCACCTCCCCACTGACCACGAGCCTCCTGTGGGCAGGTCAGGTCTCACTGCCCTCGAGCCTGCAGGTGTCGGGCAGTGCTGGCCGGTCTGAGATGAAAAGTCCTAACCAGGGATGGGAATAGCAGGAAGACAGGCTGGTCCCGTGGTTTCCCTCCTAGGAAGCCATTGCTTGGCACTAGCTCCCAGTTTGGTACACACGGGGTTTGTGGGGGAGGGCACAACTTTCAGGACCACACGCTGCAGCCACTGTACCGCAGGGCTCAGGCCGGCACTGGTGGGGCTGTCCCCACGGCCCAGTGTCCTCATCATGACCAGTGAGCACCTACCGACCCAAAACAGGGGGAAGCCTTTTATTTTAACCTTTATTTTAGAATCTTGACTGCCTGACCCTGGGGCAGGCCCGTGTCAATCATGACACCCAGGCCCGAGACGTTGTCTTGGGGTGTGTGTGTGTGTGTGTGTGTGTAAGAGGGGCATGGTGAGGCTCGCTGCCTGCTGCAGAGGAAGCGGTCTGCCTGACATGCTCCTGGGGGCATGAGGAAGGAGAGCGCCCCCTTCAGAGGGACGCTGCCCGACCCATACCTGCGTGGCGATGGCCCGGGCCGTCTTGCGGTTGTCCCCGGTGATCAGCACCACGTCCACCCCCATGCCTTTCAGCGTGTGCACGGCCAGGACGGCCTCCGGCTTGACAGAGTCCGCGATGGCGATCATCCCGCAGAGGACGCCTGTTAGTGGAAGCAAATTCTTTAAAAACCCAAGCTCGGGCTGAGCCCCGGTGCTTCTACTAACAGGAACCATCAAGAGAGAGCCCCATGTTTCTGCGACGGGCCAGCCCGTGAGCTGAGAGGCACAGAGCGAGATCTGTGAAAGCGGTTTACCACTGCTGAGTCAAGGCCTCCTCTGCAGAGCCTGGGGAGGCGAGGCCTGGGTTGCTCATGGGCTGAGGGTCCTCTCAAAGGGTGCCCTCTCTCAGGAGGGACCACGCAGTGACACTCGAAAGGTCGGTTGACCTTGTACGGCTGCCCGGGCAGTGGACAAGGATGGCGGGGAGGACGGTGACAATTCCCAGGGCAGGGAGGCAGACAGGGCTGCTCCCGGGGTGAAGGCTGACGGCAAGAGGGGCTTTGGGCTGAGCGCGGGGGTGGGGCGATCCCAGGGAGGGGGACTCGAGGGGCGAGGTACCATCGATAGCCACCAGGACCGCCGTCTGCCCTTTCATTTCGTGGCCTGTCATCGCCTCGCTGACGTCGCTGGAGATGGTCAAGCCATTGCGCCTCATCCACTCGCGGTTCCCAATCAGCACGGAGACGGTCTCGGGGGCCGCGTCTGCTCAGAGGGGATGGCGGGGTTCCCGG